>VWZG01009477.1:2152771-2198016 GCA_013396735.1 Grallaria varia
AGACAGGCTGCCACTTCCTACAGAGGCAGCAAAACAAGATGTGAAAGGTCCTGCCCTCGGGAGAAGTGCTTGTTCCTCCCCTTCCCAAACACCAGCCCGGGAATGGAGCAGAGCAACTCCAAGCCCACGGAAAGAGCTGACACTGGCACAGGGCACAGACAGCAGCAATGCCTCAACTCTGGGAATAAGGACGGGGCACCAGGAGCAAGGAATGCAAAGCCAACCACTGTTCTGTGCCCTCCCACTCCCCTCCAGACATTCCCACCCATGCCTTTTGTACCGTAAGCCGGAGCATGGGATAAGACACAGGCTGTGTGATTCCTTTCAAGCCTCCAGATGAGCACCCACTCGGAGGCCCTGCCCTAACCTTCCTTCCAGCATTTCTTTGCCCCCTTGTTGATAGCTCAGCCTTGTTCTTCAGAGAGGAAGAGACAAGAGCCAGGGACCATGATGGATACGTGACTTGCCCTACTGACCTCTTCCTGCAGAACTCCACAGGGTTTTCCCAATAGACCCTGTTTTCTGCCATTTGCTGGTTTGTTTTTGTCCTTTCCTACGTGGCAGAGGGTGTTTGGGAAGCAAAGAGCAGGAGGACTGCAGTCCTGCTTCAAAGCAATGACCCACCTGGCCCAAGATCCTCCTTCCAACAGGGACCATGAGAAGACAACCGAGACAAAGTGCGAGAACAGGATAATCCAGTACAATATCCCCCAATCCAGGCATTCTTGCTAATACTCCATATGCTTCCCAGCTGAGGGAATTCCTCAGTTGCCTTTAGTTTCTAAACAATCCCCAGTGACTTTCTTGTCCACAAACTCATCCAGCCTCTCCTTAAACCATAAGGATCTGCAATACCCTTTGGCAACAAGTTCCACATTAAAGATCTTTTCATATCCTTTCCAGCTTCAGCTTTGACATAAGAGTTTGCTTTTCCTTTACTAATCCCAGCCCTTCAGTGGCACAGGCCTTATCCTGGAAGGCATCACAGGCAAAGGGTGCAGATGGAAAAACCTCCAGAAATGCTCCACTTAAAAGAAAGACAAGTGAGCCCGAGACCCCTCCAGAAGAAAGAAGGCGCTAAATGTAATCAGCTTAAAGTCTTTTTGGTATTTTTAAATTCATTAGTATCTCCAGGTAATGTTCTCAGTAATGCTGAAGGGCTCTTGGGGAATGGAGGATCTTGGGTAAGGCAAGGGTTTGCTATAATTTGATTCTGATGAGAATGAAATGGATGGAATTGTCTGGAATATATAACAAAAAGACTTTACGAGTCACAGCATTTTGACCTGATTATCGTGGCACACAGGTTTGCAACTTGTCTCTATGAGCTCTCCTTTAACAGATGACAAAATGAAAACAAATGAATTTGAGTAAGAATGTACTCAAAACTTTACCTAATTAAGAAAACTCCTGCCCTTTTCCTTTTGCAGGAAACAAATTTCAGCCAACAAATAAGAGGTAAGACTTTCATATACATATAATTTTTATGTATTGAAGAACCTTATTTGAATATTCATACTAAATTTTAAACATAAGACTTGCAAAAATACATATGAAGACAACTACTTTTCAAAAGAAAATATTAATTTTATGAATACATTTTAATCTGTATAACTCTTCTTTGTGCACAGCTGATGCCATCAATAGGCAATTTATTTAGAGTCTATTAAATATTCTGTATATTCAT
Source organism: Grallaria varia (assembly GCA_013396735.1). NCBI lineage: Eukaryota > Metazoa > Chordata > Aves > Passeriformes > Formicariidae > Grallaria > Grallaria varia. Next base: position 2,154,459 of record VWZG01009477.1, read on the forward strand.
TTGTTAAAAAAAAAAAAATAGTCTTTGTTTAATCCTTTGAAAAAAGATTATGATGATTTGTCTTTCCCCAATATTTCAGGGCACTCACTCTCTGGCAAAGTCAAGGTGATGAATACAATTAAAAAAACCATTTCCACTCATGGCATCTACACTTTTCCAAGGCAAAATATTCCAACCACCAACTGAACTAATAATGAACAGAAAAAAAACCAGATTAATAATTAAAATTAGTCTTGTGAGTCAAACCAATAAGAGTTTAATCAACCAGGAAGAAGTAAATAAGAATTATGAAAGGACTTTAAGGTACAGTTTTGGACTTTCACATTAATGCTCAGCTCAAGAAAAGAAAAAACTCAACCCAGTGGTCCCAGCCCCGTCCCCCAGTCGTTTGCACAACACTGAAACTCAGACAAAGCCCAGATGAAGATTGCAAAGAAGCAGATTTCTCTGGTGCTGTCAACATTTTTCCATTTGTGTTGGTTGGCTCCGCTCCTTGATCTCCAAGGAATCGTCCCCAAGATCACAGGCAGATACAGAACCAGAAGAGCAAAGAATATTTAAGCAGCAGAATTGCTCAGTGGGAATATGTAGGTGTTTGTCAGCAAGTACATTAAGATTCTGATGTTGTTTCATCTTCAAGCGCCTTTCCAGCCTAAACAGGTTGGATTTAAAAACAGGCCTTAAACCAGCAATGTGATTTCAACTGAACTGATTATTCCAGTCATTAAATGATTGATCAGGTCAAGTTTGACTTTGGCATTTACCTGAAAGCAAACAAAGCAAACCAGATAATTTTATGCTGCAGTCTTTCTTTCCTGGTTGTTTGGGGTTTGGTTTTTGTTGTTTTTTGTTTGTTTGTTTGTTTGGTTTGTTTTTTGTTTGTTTTTTGTACCTTTTTACAATGCTGGAGCTACCTGGGGGTAGACCCTTTGCCAATTACATACTGAGAGCAGGAAAGGTGTTGATTTGACCTCGAGTCACAAAGGCAAAAAGCAATACTCAGCTTGTACGTGTCAAGCAGACACTTTTCCCCTAAAATCCATGTTGGACCAGCTCTGATAATGGAAATTAGGAGAGGAAAATTCCTTGCTCTTCGTGGTTACCAGCAGTTCAGTGCAAATCCCTTCAGCAACATCATTCAGCATGCTCTACCAAGAGCCCCCAGGACACACTCCTGGAGTTAAGAGCAGACAAGCTTTGCTACCAGAAGACTCATCTGAAAATTGAGTCCTGGTAACCAGAGCAATTTATACAACATAAACTTCTGCTGCAGCGCTCAGGACTTAATAAACAAACAGAGGAAAATACTGAATTGCTTTGGAAATGATCCCACCTCAGTGCAAGGGATAAAACACTGTTTTTATCAATATACCCTGGTCTGACTCCATTGCATGTCCTTTCCTGTTGGGATAAAGGGTCTCTGTGTCACACTGCACATTTCTGCCCATTTTTACCACCACAGAGTTTATAGATGATTCTCATATTTGCCAAGAAGGCAAAAGAGAGTTCAATGTCCAGTGAAGTCAAAGGATGTCTTCCAGCTGAAGAGGAAACCCCAGCAAGACCTGCACGAGCCTAAGGAATGGCATCGCACACCTACAGCACTTGGACAGATGTAATCAGCGATATTTTTCTTCCTCCTTGAGTCAGTTCCATCATTAAAAATAACTCTGCAAGACTGATTTGTTTCCCAAATTAATTCTTCAAAAAGATTCAGCACAGCAGATGGTTTGTCCGCTCCCAAACACCAGCGTCAGGCAGAGGAAAGACAAACAGCAACAGCAACATCTTGGAGCACCTCCTGAGTTGGGAAACCAGGACAGACCAAAGTACCACAAACCATTAACAGGGCTGACCCAAGCACTGGTAGAATCCAACAAACCCATCATAACACCTTAAAAATACATTATTTTCCTGAGAATCCAAAGCTTCTCTAAGTAACACAATTTATTGCCTGAAATCTTAAATATGAGACCCAATCAGCAGATGCTTCCATGACACCTTGTAATATGCACCTTACAAGATCTGAAATTTAAACACTTAAAATAAAATCGCAATCATTTATCTGACTGCTTTGCAGAGACTGGAATCCAGCTGGAATTGTGTTTTCTGTTATGCCAAATATTCCACATCTAAACCCCTTCATATTCAGAGGTGGAAAAAAAGCCAAAAGATAGTCAGTCAAAAGCTCCTGAAGCTCCTTTCTGGAAAAAGAAAGAACTTTTTACTTCTTTAGTTTCAGTGTAACATTTTGTTCTAGATATAGACACATACATGTATATATATTTAATATGAGCTTATGCTAGCAAAAATCAGAACTATGAAGCTGCTTTAGATCCAAACATGTCATGCTGAGAAAGTTTTGGGGTTTTTCACCCAGAAGCAAAAATTCCCCATCAGGTCCAAATTTTTTCCATCAGAACTTGGTATTTGATCACACAACATTTTCCAAAAGGAAAAGCAGTCCTTCGGTCTTTTAAATTGCAAACAGGTTTCCAGCCCACTGAGAAACCTGGTGGTGCCACTGCTGAAGAAAAAAACTATTCACTTTTCTTGTCTTGTATTACCTAATCTGCTGAATTTCTATGCAAGGCATTCTGGAAATTTAGCAAAATAGTTTCCATACAAACGCCAACATCAAAATGAATATTTGTGCCTCCAAATTGCACCTTCTATTCCACTTAGGATGCACAGATCTGACAGATCCTGCAGCCTGGTCCCAATAGGATCAGCCATTATACTTGTATTAACCCACTGCGGCATTTCTTTCCATCTGTAATTCAGTGCATTAGGTAATGAGCTCTGGCAATTTGCAAAATGTTTTTTAAAACTGCTCTAAATCACATCAGAGACTACAGACAAAACTCAGTAACCTGCTTATTGTTTCACAAAGCATTTCCATAAAATTACGAGCCCAACAACCATTTCATAGCTTTGGTAAAAAAATAAAAAATTATACAGCCACAGAATAAAACTCAAGACCATTAAACTCTGCTGCATTTTATATTTTTTTTCCAGAGAGATTAACAAGAGCTGCACAATTTAAAGCTACTTAAACACAACTATCACTGCATAAATAGTCAACATCACAGTTTCACACCATTGACAATAATTTCTGTACACAAAAGAGATACGATCCAATCTGCCAGGATTTGCCATACCACAATGTCTACAATGGTCCTGAAAATGAAAAAACAAAAAGCAAAGCTAAAACTGTTTCATTTGGGTTTGTTTGTTTGTACCTTTTTACAATGGTGGGAAAAGTTCTGAGTTTCCAAAGCATTTTCCCAGGAAGCCATCACACAGCTCTGCTTCCCACAAGGCCATCTGGAAAAATCCCTGCCCTGCAGAAGAGAGATCTCTCTGCTGCCCATGTCAATTGTCAGGGCACATAAACTCTGGATTTCAGAGCTGGATTTCAGAGCTGACACTTGTTTTGATGCCAGGGAGGCACCAGCAGTGCCCAGGGAAGGCACCAGTCCTAGAAAAGCGCCCCGACACCAAGAGTCCCTCGGCTGCATCCAAGGAAAGCCAATGCTGGTGAGGCATTTGAGAGTTTAAATCTGGAAAAACCTAGATGTGGGTGCCACCTGAGGGTGCCCTCTGAGCCCAAGCCAGCACTCAAAACCCTCCTGTCCTGCTCCCTGAATTCTCCTTTTCCCATCACTCTTTGTAACACACAACCCAGCAGCCTTTCAGGCAATGTCCCTTCAGCCACAGACACTGCAGGAACGTGAGACACAACCTAAGGAGGGATTACACAGAATTTCTGTTCACGGTTATTGCTCCCTCACAGCATTAGGGATTTCTGGAATGGCTGGAGTTACTCTTTGTAGCCCCAGTGTGTCTCTGATCAACCTTTCTGCTCCGCTACAGGGCGTTTGTCCACCAGTATTGTCACGGCGTCACCGCAGGGTAAAGCTGAGCTGTCACTCTTATTCCCAGTTTTAGCTGGAGTTTTAGAGGGATGCAACCAATGGGACACTCACTCACTCGCAGCACACACCAGGAATTTTACATTCATTTATGCCAGGGAACCACTTTTTAACAACCTCATAATATTTTGAAAACTCCCTGTGTGCCAAGATCCTTCACGCAGAACAAAAGTTCCTTTCTGATACGCAAGAGCCTTGGTTTGTGTTTGTACAGTAGTTGTGCCTGAATTTTAATGCCTTATAAGCCTTGCTAGGAAATGTCTGTTCATCTGTCCTGCGTGTACCTTTTTCTCTCCCCTCCTTGGAAACCACACTCGAGCTCATCTGCAGCAATGAAGGCACCCATCTGAATTCCTCCCCCCGCAAACCTCCTCAGCGCAGCTTTTCGAGTTCTCACCTCGCAATTCCTCGATTCCCTGAGAAGGTGACAGTCCCTGCAATAACGGTGTGCAAGCTAAAATAAAACTCCATAACCTTCAACAAGTTCCTAAAGCCCGCAACTGATGGAGATTTCTCTGAGAAGTAAATGCCGGTAGAAAACTAACTTTCAATTAAAACACTCCTCACAATGTTTTTGTTTGCGACCTTATTTCCAACGCCTGTGAAAGGCTTGAGGTACCTGAAATTTTGGAGTGGCCCTTGCCTCTTTTTCAGACAGGTAGAGCTTTAGGAAAACCACGGAAAATGGGGAAAGGAGAAGCTTAGTCTGGAGCAAACCTTCCTGCAACTTCAACTCAACTCCCTCTCATGCGCTGTCTGCACTCCTGCCAGACTGGGGCACGTAGACTTTCCATTACAAGAGCCACAAAAAACACGATGAACCATCAGCAGCTCCTCCCTTCTTTCTCCTCTGTCCCCATCCGGGCCATACTTCTCTTTAGTTCCATATTTCCCACTACTGAGCAAAGTTTTCCAATTCTCATCCAAGAAAAAGGGAAGCCAACTTGATAGTTGGTGGATTCTGCAGCTATGGGCACCCTTTTGAAATATCTTATTTTACAGAAATATGTTATTTCCAAACAACCCATTCTTACTGTTCATTAGTACACAAGCAGCTTTTTTTATTGCAAAATAACACTTAGTGAGAAATAGTCCTTTTGCAGATCTCATTCTTCCACTATTTTTCACCCAGCCCGAATGCATACACACAATAAATAAGCTATAATTTTTGTTCTAAAACAGCTGTCATCTCTCATAAAAACTTGCTGCTCACAAGCAATGTTTGTTGCACATTCAATCCTATAAGGATATAATACCCATAATTATGCTATTGTTATTAAGGCAATCATAACAGATACCATATGGACTTTAAAGTGGCTTTGAGAACCATTTTTTAATAAGTGCAACCCATTTTGCAAGAAAAATCCATGCCCCAAACTGCACACTGTTGGTAACATATAGAACTTGCCCTGTTTGGGGTGGTTTGTGCTGTATATACCGAAAGCAACAATACAAGTCCCAGCTCCTATTGAGATCTCACTTTCAAAGGCTCTCCAGACTCGCTGCACATCATGTTTTTAATACAACAGTGACTGCGTGCCAGAATTCAATGCTCCTGCAAATATGCCAACTTGTAGCTACTTTCAAAATGAGCTACTCACTAGGAATTAGTGCCAGGGTAAATCAATGGCACATTCAGCTAGATGTCCCAGCTCTACAAAATGAATTATACGCTATATACAGTCCTTTTGTGAACGTCTGTCTTTTTTTGCATCTTTATCAACGAAGGCTGAAAAGGCTTGAAATGAAGTTCCAGAAGGCTGTCAATTATCCAGCCAAGGATTAGCAGAACAGGAAGCAATTTTGTCTACCTGCACGTTCAAACACTTGCATTCATGTATTGGAATAAATTCTCCACTGTCTGAACCATTTCACCCCTTCTGAAAAAAAAAACACCACTGCTTTCTTTGGATTGTTCCCAGTGTGACACACACACACAGAGCAGTGCGATGCTCGGAGCTGCACCAGCAGCCTACTAATAGCTGAGGGCTGGGGTGTTGTTGGCAAAAAAACAGAAGTCACTTCAATTGCTAAAGCTGATAACTGGGGGGAGAAAAACTGCACTTTGGAATGCTGGGACACAAACCTGCTCCTCGCCAGCTGCAGCTGGTATGGACACAAGGCAGAGCAGCAAACTGGGAGGTGGATCACACGTGCTCCTGCACATGGGAGAGCAAATGGGGGAAATGGGGGGCCTGGGGAGCTGGGAGAAGGAGGAGAAGATGCTGGAGCTACCTGGGAACCACCTCCTGTGGCAGCATCATCCCTGCTGGGGAAGGAGCAGATCACCAAACAGAGTCAGGCCCCTCATCTCCTTGGTTCTTAAATAAACCACAGCATCCAGACCTACTATGGACTGTAGGGTTTTCCCCCTGCCTTTCCCTCTCCACCCCAATGTTTCTCATTCATGACATGGACCGCATTTCCTTTACTGAAAAAAAAAAGACCCTTTGCCAATCCTCGCTGCTCTTACTGCAAATTCCCATAAGCCTGAGGGCTGGTTGCTCTTACAGCGAACACCCCTGACCAAAGCCGGTAAATTTTAGGAATAACTGAATCCGGTGGAGTTGTGTTTGTGATGGAGCAGAAGGCAGCCTTCTCCACAAGGCTAAACACCCTTTGGCAGAAGAAGTTTCAGCAGCCTGACTGCGTCTCATTTATAAAACCTTCTTATTCACTACCCTTTCATTCTCTGTTCTGACATTCAATCAATTTTCCATCCACATCTCAAACGTGCGACTGCCTTACGAGTTTTGTGCACTTGTACCACATGTTAATTGTCTCCTCCTACAGAACCAGCTTCCTTTATCTACTACAACCTCAGAGGAACGTGTCTTAATTTCACCTGACTTCACCATTCAGAGATAGTATATCGTATTTATTTTCGTATGGATTATGCAGTGCCTTAGGTGCTTATGCTATGGGCATTTCATAAGTGTAAACTTGATTGATTGGTCACAAGACTGTTTTGGAGAGCTGTAAAATGGATTTGGCCCCCAGCCATGGTTTGCTCAGCACAGCTACGCTGTAGGACTGAGATAACTCCAAGAATTCATAACGCACATGCTAAGAAATATTACAAACCCCTATTTGTACGGTCCGCATTACACATGCACCGCTAAACATTTCTCAATAGCAATGCATACTACGACATATAAAAGAATTCTGGCTGGGTATTTATCAGAAAAGAAGCCTTATGAAAATGTGTTTTCAATAACTGGTGTGAAGTCAGCCCACTCGCTGCTGATTAGATGCAGTTGCAGCTCAGAAACAGCCTTATTCAGCAGAGTAGGAAGCAATCACTCGCTGTACGTGGCCTTGAATTAGGAGCTTCATGCTTTATGCTGAGTGACTAAATGCAGAAAGATCAAAATGACTTGCCATCTTCAAGTTGAGTGGCAAAAAGAAACCCAAAATCTAACTCCACATCTCCACCTGGATTATTTTTCCATGGCTTTTTCAAGTGCTGTTTCACAAAGTCCCCATTGTAAGATTAACTCACTGTAGTAAAGCTGTTTTGTCAAAGCACAAAGGTACCACCAGCCATGGTTTTCATATGCAAGTTTGGTATCAATATTTTTTTTTACATACAGAATAGTATCTTCAGACCATTTGACACTTCCCTTTCAAGTTGCTGACTCAAGTCGTCAGTTCCAGTAGTTACAAGGGAGTCCTCCAGTGAGATGATGTTGCTGCTCTTGAAATCTAATCTTTAAGATTATTGGTCTTGAGAGAAGAACTGGAGTATCTTCAAAGCAGTTAAGTCATCAGCAGAACCACTTCACATACGAGATTAAAGCAAGATAAAACACTCACATTCCTAAAGCCATAACTTTCTAGTGCTCTGGAGTTTCCCGGTATTGAACTACTAATGAAAAAGGCTGCAGCCACTACAGCCAACCTGGCAATGGATCATCCATAATTCCATTTCTGCATCACCTTCAACAATAAATTTCACTTTACATGCCTAATTCCCTTGTTTTAATGTATTGCCATACTCACATCTGGAACATGTGGCAACATCACAGCTACCTTGATATGGATGGTCTGGGTTCTTACAAACGTTTGAGAAGGAATTTATTGTTAGCCTTTACGATATCAATAATCCTTTCTATATCAACTCACGCATACAACCTTATTGCTAGTATGAAGCAAAATATTTCATTCAGAGGAGGGCTAGATGAGTATTTTGGAGAGTGTCTTACTTCTCTTTGCAGAAACAACACGGGTCCAACCATAACCAGTATGAAACTTTCTTGGGAGCCCCTCACCTTTTGATGTAGTAATTTGACCAACCTCAACCAAGGACAAAGCAGCATTTGCCCATGCCAGACACAGGCGCCTCTTCCTAAATTTTGAGTCAAGTCAGAGCAGAATCATAAATCTTATCTGTATGAAAATAGGTAGGATTTTTTTTCTCCTAAAATAAAATATGAAATGATTTCCAGGCGATGTGTGCAAAAAGCTCAGCTGGACACCACCAAAACAGCGCTGCCAAGGGAAAACCACCTTTTTCCTCTTCCTAACAGTCCTGATTATAACTTATGAATGTCCCTGCAGGCCGATTCACTGCGGCACCAAAGCATATGTTCACCTTTAAGAACACATACAGCCACGGCTGACGTCAAGGAATGAGGTCCCTGGTAATGCTTTGCTGGATCAGGTCCTAGCCCACAGTTGGTTACCCACATAATCTGCTGCTCATCATCTGTGTGCTCGCAGGGCCTCGGAAGATGGCACAGGAAAACAAGGAAAAAAAGATGCAGAGACAGGACGGACCATTATGAGAGTTCAGTGAATCACTGAAAGCGTGGCTTCCCAACCACAGACAACAGTTAAATCAAAACAGTGCTTGGTGATCAATAAAACCAGATTGTCAGGATCATGCTGTTCACTGGCACCTGAACATAAACTAGCACAATCCAGCTACCACTGTTCAGTCTGTCATTAAGGTTAAATTTCACTCCTTGGACTGCAGAGCTTTTATGACTCTCTTCTTTTTGAACTTCCTTAAATTAAGTTGATTTTTTTAAGACAATCCATTAAACTGTTAAAGTCAGAAAGCATACAGCTCGCTCCTCAACAAAGAACATCCTTCTGTGGCATGGCAATGTCACATCAACAATTAAATAGGCATCATTTATAGAGCTTTTATATCAGTGCGGGGGACAATGAAACGCTTCCAGAAAATCACAGGATTTTGTCTTTTCTATCTCAAGGGAAGGCCAGTGAGACACGGGCCAATGGAGTTATATGTCATTTACAAAATGAAACATGGCACTCGATGGGGAAAGAAGATCTTCCAGGTAGGGCGCTTGCTAAGTAGGTCCCAGGAGTCAAAGCATCAAAGACAACACCTCCTCCTCCTCCTGTCATTTGGAGCACTGGCAATCCAAGCGTTCCCATGCTAAGAGATACCACTGGAGTTCAAAAACAAAAGCAACGCTGGAATCTCTTGGGTCCTGCACTACAAAAGAGTCCATCAAGAGGAGCACGCGAAGGTTAACTTTCCTACTTGTGAAGCTGATCATGAGAAAATATTTTTTAAAATTTCAAATCAGATGTATAGAATCATAGAGTTGGTTAAGTTGGAAAAGACCTCTAAGATTTCTCCACTAAATTCCCCATTTAAGTGACCTGCAATAACTTGGCAACTACCAGATTACATATAATTGTGGAATGGCTTGGCTGGAAGGCACCCTAAAGTCCATTGCGATCCAAACCCCCTGCCACGGGTAGGGATAACTCCCACTGGGCCAGGTTGCTCAGGGCCCCATCCAGCCTGGCCTTGAACACTTCCAGGGATTCCATCCTTCCTTCCCCAGCCAAGCTACTTCCTGGCTCCTCTCACAGCACATATCTTACAGGCCTCAAAACGCTCTTCCACCTTTCGAGAACAAACCTGTATAGTCTTAAAACACACACTCTGACAGACCTGGCGTGGTCAATGCAGTTAAATCCCATAGCCTGGAGGGAAGCAGCTGCCCTGGTCCAGAGGAACACGCCACGGTCGCTCTTCAATGAACTCCCACTCCCCCTTCAGCTCCTACGTTGGCTTTGGTCTGACACCTTTGGTATAAGTACAAAGATCCTGTAATTCCAGACTGGCTGCTCTGGCTTAGCTGCAGTCACAATTGAGCTTTCTTTTTTAAACTTGGGCTAAAACCTGTCATCTTTTCAGGGAGCGCAGTGGCAAACACATCAGAGTGTTCATGGCCTTCAGGTAACTTTCCTGCTATTTGCCCTAAAGGACAAGCCTGCTCCAAAACTGTCACCATTAACTCAGGCGAGGGGGAGAGCCGAAGGCTGCAGAGGGATCTCAGGGGAAAGAAAGCCCTGATCTGTCCCAAGATGCTCCTGTGGGAGCACAGAAGGTGTGCTAACAGTAACAGGGGTGTAGCTCTGCTCCCACTCCCTTCGGCTCCTCCGGGGGAATACACCCACCTGGCACTTCAGGCAGACCCTGCAAGGCAAATCCCTGTTTAAATTAGGAACCAGTTTAGGATTTCAGTTCAGCTGTATCAGTGAGGTTGATGGACTGAGAAGAACTCGCACAAAGCCGCTGTCTCCGAGCCATGGCACTTGTACGATGGAGGTAATTTTATTGACAGCATTGTTCCGCGAGCCGAGTAAATGGTGGTCTAGGTGAGCATTGCTTACTGCTGCTGTTTTCTCCTCTGGGCTTATCAGGAGGCAAGTCACTCACCCCCCTGTGATAAGCATTTTAATGCCAGTATCCTAATCCTGCTTCCACTGCGACAGGCAAAGGAAATCCACTCCCAAAAAGCCATCATCTAAGATAGAAGGATACTTATATGGAAGTCTGCTAGCTTGTAATAGAACAGAAATAAAGTATTTTTTTCCAAATCAAGTTGCTGAACACCAAAATACGTTACCTGGGGGAGAAAATGTGGGAACAGAGGGCATACAGGAACTGAGTTGCAGGGACAGCACGCAAGGATGTTTCTGCAGTTAAAGATTTCAAAAACAACTGGTGGGACAAACAGTAACCCAGCTAATCCTTGGTACTGGCACGCTGCCTATTTCGGGAGAGCAGCAGCTGGTGAATCTGACGTAAGTCCCTGCATCCAAAGCAGGAACTTACTGTAATGAAACCACAGCCCACATTGGAGAAGAGACTGTAAACTCGACAAAAAAAAAAATTAAAAAAAAAATCAGGATCTCAATACATTCTGTGCTACACTGAACTATTTCCATGCAAGCAAAATTAATCACAGAATATCCCAATTAAGCTGACTCCAAAAAAAAAAAAATCACTTGGACTGAACCTAGTATTTAAAAATAAATAAAATTTTAAAGAGGATGAGAGGGTGAGGATGAAGAAATTACAAAACTCACATCTTCTATCCTTTGAAAAGTACAAATCTAAGACCTTAAGTGGCATAAAACCACCATTCCAGAAACCCGAGGCACTAGGCAGAACTACCTGGGCTGGAAAAAATAGGCATATTAGCAGCGAACCACCTAATTCAGGATCCAATTACTCTTCTACCCCCATCAGAGCACTGCAAGAATGTCAGTCCCTTTATCCTGGACAGCGTGAGAAAAGCACCCTCTGATAAAAACGTCCACACCTCTCTGTCTCACTCCTTCCCTTCCTCACCCTCAGGAGATACCAACCCTCTGTCCAACTGGTTTCCAGGATTATTTTATTTTTTCCTTTCTTTCAGAGAATAGAAGGGGAGATGGGAAGAAAGGCTTTGAGGCACTCCCTTTTAATCCTTCCCTCAGTAATAATTAGCATGGGAACAAATGACCATCTGCATAATGGCAGGAGCGGTCACATAACACCCCTGAATCTCATTGCAGGAATTCCAGTTGCTGCACCTGGCAAGGGTAATGGAAGGTGAGGATTTCACGGACCAAAAAAAATCCTTAAAGGGTTTTTGGGGTGAAGGGATGGGCTGAGAGGCACAGGAAGGGGTGAAGAGGTTTATATTTCATTTAGGGATGATAGAACAGGAAGTCACCACGTCATTAACTCATTTAATTTGCTCCATAAGCAAATGTGTGCATAAACACCAGCGTTGTGGTTCTATTATCTCTCACTGACCTTCGGTGTCAAATATGCTCAGATTAGAAAGAAAATGTTTTCTTTTGTCTTTACCAGCCAGCCTTGTAAAAACAGCTCCCGAGCTGAAAGACAAGCTGTGCTCTTTTTTGTTCATGCATCGCCATAGAAATTGGTGATGGAGAACCTAACAGAAATTGTCACTGGCGTCAGCAGATACCGGCTTCCAATAACCTTTGGCAGCGCCGTCGAGTAAGGAAGGGGATGTTTTCCAGAGCAGAGCTCTGGAAACAACCAGACGGTGCCTCCAGGGCCGCGCGCGAGGTGAGGGCACGGAGAGGGGCTGAGCCACATTAAGGACTGAAGTGACTCACTTTTTTTTTTCCCCTGACTGGCAGATTTCAATGCAAGGTGCACATGTGACCTTCCTCGCCCCCACCACAGCACTGTGCAGAGTTTGGTCACGTTGGGATGAGCTGCCAGCACTTCCCTGCCTTCTCCCGCGCCAGCGCTGTAGACGTGGCTCCGAAAACACAAGAAGTGCTCTGAAAATTTTAGCTACTCTGATCAGCTGCTTCTTAACCCTTTGTTAAACCCCTCCTGCAGCACAGGCTGTGCCGCACATTTCAGGGAGATGAACTTCAATTTGTGGAAGGGAACTTAACTGAAACCAGATCAGCGTCGCTCAGTTCCACCTCCAGACTGTCTCGATGCCGAGCCCAATGCTGCTCAGCGTTCAAAAACCTTCACAGATTTCCCTGCACAGCCAGAAGAACCAAGCTCAACTCAGAAACTAAATCTGCTCTGCTTTCTTAAGATTAAGATCTTTCATTTCCAGCATTTAATTCCCAGCTTTTAATGCACGAGAACTAGGACTTATCTGAAGAAGCTTCTCCATTGCTTTCACAGACCATATCACATCGATCCAGGCTTCCCCAATGCCATTTGCTGCGGGATCACCATCATCCCAAGAGAAAGTTTCCCGCTGGTGCTCTTCAAATAGGAGTTTCAGGAAGCATTACAGACCATTCACCTCCTGTGTAACACAATAACTTGCTCAGGTCTAAGGAAAATTTATGCAGCTACCAAAGGAGATTCTTCTTTCCCTGGAGAAAAGGCAGTTGGATGTCTCCATTTAAATTCTGGAGTGCTTTACATACCACTAGTGTTAGGCATCTCACATTTTGACTTCAGTAAGCCATTACATCATCACGGAAAAACATTATAAATAATATGTTGAAAACAAACTTAGAAGTATAAATTATAATCACTGCCTCAAAAAGAGCTGCCTCAGAAGTCCCAGGTCATGGGGCCACCACTTGTCCCTGCTCACTGTTCTCTTAACTTTGTCTCCCACAAGTCTCACCACAGAGAGAATGGTGAGATACTCGAATTAATAAAGTTGCTTGACATGGATTAAGTTATTTCATATTACAGCAATTACAGAAATCTTGCATAAAATAATTTCTTGGCTTAATATTCACAGAATTTCAGCATTCTTTACACAGGCTTCGCTTTAATTATCTATAATGATTAACTTTTACCATTTAAATGGTAATTTGAATCATTTCTGGCACTAAGAGAAGGGAAGAAGCTTTATGCTGATGTAATAGGTCAATGAAACATAATAAATGTAACATATCGGGCTAAAACTTGTCATTATATTATTCAAATATTTAAGTCTACTTTAGAGATTGATACCAAGATGCACTGAAATAACACTTGTGTTGTCCCTCGCACAAGGATTACAAACAAAGTTATCTGCCTGGTCTAAAACATGAGCTGGAAGATGCTCTGGAGGCTGGACACACCAGAACACTCCAAAGTGGTCTGTATTGAAGGGAGGAGCAGATTGATAAATATTACACTCAGTAATGGATGGCCTCCTTCTGATGCCGTTTCTCAATTAAATGAGTTTTCTTCCAAGACATTTGCTGGGAAGGTTTCGTGGATGGTAGCAGGAGTGGTTGGCTTTGAAGCCACACATTCAGGGAATAGAAACCCAGACATAAAACTTCCTTCGTAATGGAAAATTTGGGGTGGGGGTAAAAGGGAGCACGGTGGGGATTTTTTGAAGTTGTTTTACCTCATTCTGAAAAACAAGAGCAGGTCTCAAAGAACACAGAGATGTCTAACACCAAAAATAAAGTGCACATGTATAAAGGCACAGCAAAATTTTGTCAGACGCTACTTCTTCTGGACTTCTCCACTCCTTCCCCTTTGCAGGGCTCTCACATCCACATGGTGCTCCACAGGCTTCCCATGGCAGTGGGGATTTCCCAGGGCACAGAAGGGCAGGAGCTCCAAACACCATCACATCCTTCAGACTCATCCTTCCTCTGACAGTGCCCTCGTCACCGTTGAGTGAGTCGGAGACAAGCTGGGTGTCCCACAGCACAAATTTCCTGTGTATCACTGCTAGGACATAATTTGCCAAGATGTTTTGCTGCTCCTGAAGTCAACCTGGAATTTTATAGCATGTTATTTGATTTTTATAGAAAGGCTTCTATTAACACAGAGAAGCCTGGAAGAAGCTCGGCTGCACGTTCAGCAGAGGAATGGCTCTGACACAGGCACACGGAGCCAACATTTCCGAAGCAGTTCATGAAACCATGCCCAAAATGTACAGAGAAAGAGGTTTACAGCCTTTCGAACTGTACTGTATTTCACCCCAATTTCACAGTTGTCCTCTCCCTGCAGTGTAATGGCCTCGGTTCCCAATCTTGCCAAAGGGTTTCTTTTCGTTCCGTGCAGTAAAACCACGGGTTTCTCCGTAATAGGCCACTCAGGATCTGCATAGCCAGAGCATTTCCAAAGGCTCTGACATCCCTTCATTAAAATAGGTTGTGTCCCTGGTAGACTAAACGTTAACTTGAGAAATCTAAACAGATGTTTGGACATGAAAGACATTTTTTGGAGGCACATGGTGAAGTAGAGGCGCTGCTGAAACCCATTGATCCTATGACATTACGGGGAGAAGACGCTGCGGCTGAGAAAAAACCCATCAACTCCATTTCAGCCCCAAACAAGTTGTAACGGCAGCAACGTTGGCTCAGGGCATTTTTAAGGAATTAATAACCAGCCAGAGTTAGTGGCCTGAGGCAAAGTCAAGGATTAAGCACTATGAGGATAAACACATACAGCGGCTTCCAATAACGTACTTGACTTCAGTTTAATCATTTTGTTTCACTTTCAAAAAAACTTACGATCTCCAGACAGAAAATATAATTCACATTGGCAAAAGAATATACACATATACACACACACGCCCAAGGCAAGAGCTGAAGAGATAAATGGAAACACTGTGAAAAGTAAACATTTTCCTCTTAGCATCACAAGGAGAAAGCTTCCATTGGATACAATCAAAACAAACGAGAACTCCAGAAAATAGGCAAATACTCCCAAAGGAGAGCTGGAGAGGGACTCTTTGCAAGGGCACGGAGCAACAGCTTCAAACTGAAAGGGAACAGGTTTGGATTTAACATTAGGAAGAAATCCTTTGCGGTGAGGGTGGTGAGGCCCTGGCACAGGTTGCCCAGAGAAGCTGTGGATACCCCATCCCTGGAAGTGTCCAAGGCCAGGCTGGAGGGGGCTCGGAGCAACCTGGGACAGTGGAAGGTGTCCCTGCCCATGGCAGTGGGGCTGGAACTGGGTGAGTTTTAAGGTCCCTTCCAACCTAAACCATTCTGTGATTTTGTGAAAAAATAACCAAACTACCTTAAAAACTGTATGGAAAAGAAAACATAACTTAAGTGATCTCAAAGCTCAACATTTTCCCCCAAGAAGAATCATGGACCAACTTTCCACCACAGCCTTCACCAGCCAGAGCTGTTCACAAAACTGAGCTAATACACCAAACTGTTTATGCTTCCTTCTCCCGCACAGCTAGTAAACAAAAACAAAATCATCTTTGCTATTTCTGTTGTTTGAAAGAACTACGTAATCCTTTTCTCTAAAATAAATCAGCCTGAAAAACTTCAGACTAACCTGGAAACATGCAGTCAGAACAAGATTCAGATTCCTCCAGGTAAATTAAAAGCATCTTTAAAGCATTGCCATGATTTCTAAGTTTGTAAGGTAAGTTCTAGTAAAGAAACTAAATAATAAAACCAACACTCTATAGTTTTTTATAAAAATGTTTCCTTGAAAGTTAGGACGGAATAACTGTAGGTTAATATGCTTCAGCATGCTTTCATTTGAGAACCAGCCTCTACCCTAACTCAGAGAGCCTGCACTTGGAAGGTTTACATTTCTTTACCTTTACAGACCAAGAGGAGAAAGAAGGCTCTTCTACCTGGATGACTTTTTAACACCTCACATCTAAACAGTGCGTGGCATTTGCTCTCCTGTGGAAGGTGCTTTTTTCCCTCTCTCATCTTTTTTTACTTTTTTTAAGCAGGGAAAGGTCACTCTCTTACATCACTGAAGATGTTTAAAGGACATTGCAACGTTCTGATGCTACTTAAAACTACTTAAGACTCTCCTTTCAGCATTAGAGTATGGAAAATGTACAGTCAGTAACTATGAAGATGCCAAGTTGGACTTTTCAGACAACACCTTTCATTTATTACAAAGATCTCTGGAGTCAGTTAAACACTAACACACAATGGAAGAGCTATTTATCTTTTTAATCTCTAATTTATATTGATTGCTGATACAAATGCATTTATTATTATCAATTTACTGTTTCAGATGTATAAAAAGGCAAGGATTTTTAGACAGCTCTTCAATACTCGGAATGCAACCTGACCTCAGTGAAGTCAGAGGATGCTTTGTCATGGGCTGAATCAAGACCTCACTGTAAGCTTTTATTTGACCATTCTTTGTTCACAAACATGACAGTTCCATCCTCAGAGATTTGTTTGATTGCAGTTGTTTCTAGTCAAAACACTCCTCATGCAAGCACTCGCCCCAAAAATCCTGTCACTGCCTAGAACATCATCATCCACCTCCCTGAGCACGAGCTTTACAACAAGGGACTGGGGAGCTTTAGCTCCTGCAGTATCTTCCCGCAGCTCCGGGGGGATAACATCCCCCAGGGCTCCCACAGCCTTCACGCACGAATATCTCCCAGGGATGCTGCAAAGGTTAACATTTGGAGAGCACAGCACTTCCATCTCGCTGAGGTGAAAGAAAACATGCACGAGGGAAAGACAGACAGAACTTCTTGTAAGTTATGGAAGACAGAATGGAAAACTCCAACACAAAACAACAAAAAGTGCATAATATTTTAAGAGGCCTTACAGTCTAATATAGAAAAAAAATAAAGAGTATTTTACTAAAAGTTCCTTCCACAATTGCTGGTGATGGAGTAGGAACGGGTGCAATTCCGAGCGCCGAGATGTGTTTTCATTGCCTCTTACAGAGGGTATACTTGTGAATATTGAGCTATATTCTTGCAATGCTTTCCCACCTATAAATTCTACACTTAGTGCAGGGTTATCCATTTGGTGAATTGCAAAAGCATGTAATAAAATGCATTTTATCATGTATATGTGACAGCCTCACTTGCCATTAAAGTATCTTCCAAATACTATTGTGCTCCTGAAGAGCTCTAAAATAAACATCAAATCCCAACCACGAGTCAGAAACTCTTTCCTCCTTAACAATCGAGTATTCCCACAACTTTACCCCAGCCTCGAAGTACAAGTACTCAGTTCGAGTCCAGCACTCTGAGGGAATTATCTCATAAATTATCACAGTCAGGTGCACCTTCTTTTCACCTCTGAGGAACAAGCGGTCACCTCATTTTTCACTCCTTGAACAGAACAGTTTCTGCGCCATCAATCCACAAAATTGGTAATATTATGAAAAAAAAAACAAACAAACAAACAACCAAACCCAACAAACTTGTAATAAGAGTCAGGCTTCTACACGAAGTTTTATTTCTGCCTTTCCTCCTGACTCCAAAGCACTACTAACCAGTCTCCATGTTTCAAACAAGGGTTTTCTGACAGCCCGTGCCAGCAGTTCAGATGGTTTAGCAGCCTAAAAGAAAAGAGCAAAACCCACAAACCACCAAACAAACAAAAAAACCCCCATGTCTCCTCTTTGCAGGTCAGCTGGTGTCTTGCCACTTGAGCGCTTGGTCCCCAAGGGGTGGAATAGCTTGGCTAAACCCGGTCCTATTACTATCCAGACTGAGTACACTATTTCACAAGTACTTATTTTTGTATCTTGTTGACATTTGCATAGTCTTGGTGTCTGGAAATTCCAGAGTGCCAGGCATGAGCTGTGAGCTACCTCTGTGCAGTGCTGTATCCCTGCCCACAACTCATAAAACATCCATTTCTAGGTAAGACAACATGTCTGTGGCATCAAAATACACTTAATCGTTTGAATCGTCACGCGTCGCTCGCCCCAAAAATCTCTTTCCAAAGCGTATCTGGCACCGACTCGGTGACATTAAACAGACGGAAGTGCTGCCAGCTAAAAGCAGCATCCATAATCAAGCAGGCAGAGCATATGAAGTGTGGGACAATAACAGGAAGGTGGGATTTCAGTCACCTCAGGTAAGGTTTCCACGGGTTAATGCAACCAGCTCACATTCAACTGTCAAAGCTTCCTA
This sequence comes from Grallaria varia, assembly GCA_013396735.1. Classification (NCBI taxonomy): domain Eukaryota; kingdom Metazoa; phylum Chordata; class Aves; order Passeriformes; family Formicariidae; genus Grallaria; species Grallaria varia. The sequence continues at coordinate 2,172,994 of VWZG01009477.1, forward strand.
CAGACAATGGGAAGGAATAAATGGCTTAAGACAGCAATTACTCTAACTTCGCTTCAATTCCTAATTTAATCAAGCAGAATCTCTTCCTGGGATTTATTTCTCCCCATTGATTGTAACAGAAACCTGAGAGAGGTGTAGCTCACATTTAGGTGTTTAAAGGTTAGACATATAAGAGGAAGTAAGATGGATCTTACCTTGAACTAACATGTTTCATCCTAAAGCATGAGCTTCAGATAAGAGGTCTCCTCCAGAGCAAGCTCAAGGGGTTTAAGAACTGTGGGAAAGCGGTTCCATGAAAACACACGGCGCACATTGCTAGGGAAAAAAACAAGGTCTTGCTACAAGCACATGCCGAGAGATGGTCTGGGCTTAAAAAACGTGAGTGTGGAGAAGCAGAATCTACAGCAGGAACGGGATCTGAGCTGACAACTGACGGCTGTCAGTGCAGGCAGCAAAATCCCTTGGACTGATGATCAGTGGATCCTACCACACAACCCCCAGAATTCCTGCAGGCATGTGTCAAAGACCTGATGCAGGATTCCCGAGCCTCCATGGTCGTGGCTCCAGGAATAAAAAGAACATTATGTTTCCGGTCAGCCTAGCTGGAAGTCCAATCTTTCCGCCCTGAATGAAGAAGCCAAAAGAGCAGATGCAGAACACGGAATGTCAAAGCATTTCCTTTGCATTGCTCTGACAAGAAATGACACACATCGCACACTACGTAACCAGACTAGTAAGAAACACCCTGGCGTGTGTTTATCCACCCTCTGCACAATGTCCTGGCACCTGCCATCCTAGATTTCCATTAACTGGAAATTCCAGTGAGTCAGAAGGTAAAACTTTGCATCCTTTGGGCAGTTAGGTATTACCAAAGGTGGCCCAGAAAGGCTGTGGAATCTCCATCCTTAGAGTCATTGGAAGCTGGGCTGGATTCTGTCCTGAGCAACTGAACTAACTGGACCTGCTTTGATCGTGGGGTTGGAATGGAGGACTCAGGAATTCCATTTCAACGTCTTCTATTCTGTGTGTGTCCTTTTAGCAAACAATATCAGGGATTGGAAAACCATCATCCATAGCCACGTAGAGGAAAGCAATCCCAGTAATCCACCATCCTGGCTCTGACAATTTTCACTCAGAGAGAAAAATCTCCCTTTACCCTCAAATAAACGTGATGGAAAAAATTCACAAAACTACCACACTTTTGGCCAAACTATCATTTTGATTATATTTTTGAAGGTGTGAACATCTTTTATTATTGAGTTTATAAACCTGAATTTAGCACCTCTCCTCCTCCCCACCATCACACCACCCCCAGGAAGAAAAAAAAAAAAAAAAAGAGTCATCGCTACACACAGATCAACCACAAACAAAATCATTTAGGGGAATGCTGAAAATTCATCTTTGATCATCTGTGCCACCTAGCAACACGCAGTGCTGGATTCAACACACTGGCAAATGGGAACACCAGAACAGGAAGGAGAAGATCTCCTTTCCCATTTCAAAGCTTCCACAGTCACCAGGGCTGCCCATTGATTTGGAAATATTGTCACGCTTACAACAGAATCCACGCATCGTTTTTAAATTGAATACTCAAGTTCTGAGTAAAGACAGAATTTGAGGTGGCTTTTTTTTTTTAATGGGGCTGATAATTTCATCTTCTATAAACCAAAACCAGGCCAGGTATTTCTGAGATACGGAAAACTTTGCTGAACTTCCAAACAAACGTTAGCAGACTGCACACGAGAGCTCACAAAACACTGCAGCCCATCTGGGACGGGCTCCAGGCCTCCTGCCTACACTGTTCTAATCCTCGAGTAAACCTATTTCAGCTTTAAAATGTGTTTAATATTTAAGTAGCATTACCTATACAAGCAATGCATTTGACTTTCAGTTCAGTAAATGGTAACGATGTATGTAATTTTAATTCTTTTTAAGAATTGCAAGATTAGTCAACTACAGTACTTTGCGAGTCAATCTAAAAGAAATGAAGTATTAAACGTCTCTAATTTCAGTCAATAATCTGGAAACTATTGGAGCTTTTCACTTTTTAGGCATTCCTATACATAATTCACCACTGGACACAACAAAACCAATACTTTATTTACAAGCTGAAAGGCACGTTCTGTGATTTGTGTATACAAAAAATTTAATTCAGGCTGCTTTCAAAGACATCCCTCTCCTGGCTTTTTTATCCCCTAGAAAAAAATCTCAGTACAACTCAGTTTATGAGATGGTCAAAGCAGATTTAAGAATTTCTTTGGACAGATACGTGCACATTCACTGTGACAATATCATCTTAATTTTCAACCAGTCCCTTCCCAACTGAGGTATCTTTTGTATCTCTCTATCTTATCTTAGCTATTCTGGACAAAGAGAACTTCATAATTCATCTTTGGACTGCTTTACCCAGATTTTAAAATGTAACATACCTTGCCTGCAGATTCTGTATTTTAATTTTTTTTTTAAATTGTAATTTCAAACCAGCAGCCTGCTTTTATCTGTGTACATGGAGGGGACTCCAGGCAAGCAATGAAAGGTTTGCCACAGGAAGAGGCAACGCAGAGACCGGAACGCGAACGAGCGCGGGAGACGAAGCCAAAAACATGGAAAAGAAAATCAGGGATGAGAGAAAACAGAGGGAAACATCAAGATTGACAACTGTCAAGAATCGAGCTACCTATTCAATCAACCAATGGGCAGGATAAGCCCCTCCAGAACACTTTATCAGCCTCCCTCGAACGTGACCGAACGCAGCTCGGAGCTCACTGTTGCACTAAACCTCATCCTTGCATTGTTTTTTTCAAAATTCGGCTCTGCAAAGCGACAATCGGCACCGACTGGTGATCCAGGATAATTCCAAAGTCCACGAAAACCAGAGAAATTGTGCCTTCGATTCCCAGCCTGTCCCAGGGTAGCAATTACTGCGCTGAATGAGCACTCCAATGATGCACGCGGTGCCTTGTCGCCAAAATCAGGAGGAGGGTTTGTTTCTGCTTAAACCAGGGGAGAAAGTCAGCCAGATGTCTGTAAAAACTCACATTCTGCTGCAAGTCCCTGTCACAGTTCCAAAGATAAAGCTGGAAACGTGAGTCCTGCACAGGTAGAAAGACTGGGGCGCCAACCATGCCCAGCGGGGCTTCAAGGGCCACATGGAAACTCCCTCCAGGACAGGGGGGAAATTATTCCATTTTTAAAAGCTTCCTAAAAGTAGAATTAATTTTTTTTAAAGACTGTAATAAGAGATGTGCATAGATTTGTCAAATAAAAACTCGGTTCACTTTTATTAAAACCAAGAAAACTTGGCCTAGTGATTTATGGTACTTTGGGATTTGCAAAGAATTTCACTTCAAGTCAGAAAGGTGTGAGGACCAAGTGACTCCCGGTCAGGTTTTGCTCCCACATATACAGCCTCGCCCTCTCCACTCCTGCACACTTCTAGATGTCCTGACACACCGAAAGAAGGGAATCTAAAAATCACTAACATTCTTTCACTTTAGCTTTCCTACAGCTACTTCATCTAATTAATCAATATTTGCTTAAGCATGGAGGAACAAACATCTGTCCTTTGTTTAGGGAGCTGATTCTTGGATTTCAATTATCAACAGATCCGTGCTGGATAAAGATCTTTGAGAGGATTTTAATACAGTGAGGCAATAACACAAGTCATAAACCAGAGAACCCAGCGCTCTGCATTAGTTCATTTCAAAGTAAACATAGAAATGAAATGATTTCCCTGTAATGTCTCAGAGACTGCAAAAAAACAACGATAAAAGGGTAACTACCACAATGATGTAAATGTTTTTATAGGCTCCAATTAAGGCACTGCAGTGTTGTTTTGCCTTTTAAGTTCTGTTCAGTACTTTACCCGTGTCTCACATCCTTCCTCCTCTCACTTCTAAAGAAAAATTCTTATTAGCTTTTTGTTGTTCTTGTCATAAGAACCTCCATTTTCAGCTGAAGAGCTGAAGCTTTTTGAGACAGGGCTTCAGTGAGGTATTTCCCATCCCCATCCTCCCTTCAGACCATTCTTCTCTACAAGAGAAGAGACCAAGTGGCACGGCACATGTCAAGGCCGTGGTTGACTTCCCTGGTGTTCCGAGTCCAAGTGACGGGATGCTGCGGAGGTTTTGGCTGGACAGGGAGGCCAGCTCTGAGCAGTTCAGTGCCCATCACAGCATGGCAAGTGACTGCTGGGTTTGTATAATGAGCACCTCATTTTATTTGCTGCTAGGGCAGAACCCCAACTTTTAACTCTTCATAGAACAACTAAGTTGTGGCATTACACCCATAATTTTATTACTTAAGTCCCTTCTCACCAAAACCACTTGCTGCCCGATTTTTTTTAATTTAGCAGGCTTTTTTTTTTTTTTCCCCTGGATACAGAAAACACTTCTCACAAAGGAAAATAATTTTTTTTCCCTTTCCTTAACTTAATTTCATATGCTGGCTTTCTCTGAACTCCTCAAACTAAGTATTATCTCCAAAGTACACAGGTTTACTTATCATCCATCATTTCAACCTGATGCCCTGAAACAACATATATACTGATAAATCTCCATAAAATGCAAATGGCCAACTGATTCATTGACTGACTGCATCGCTTTGTTCGGGATTCTTTAACCAGCTCTCAACACATCGCGCAGTGTCAAACAGTACTTAACAGTCATTTATTTTTCAGGACGCTCGCTCCGTGTGACGCATACAAAGGGCTGGGATTCATTTAGAATATCCCACACTCTTTGTGCAAAACTTCTATAATAATCTCAAAAAAGCATTTTTTTTTGTTTTTCTTCTCAACAATGCCTGATTATTTCAAGCTCATCACACTGACTGCTCACAGCTCCGTTATCCTCTGCCTTCTTGGTTTTTCCTTCCCAAAAGCTGTTATACTTAGTTGGGTGCTAAAGTCAGTTTTGACTTGATAAAAACATTAAGGTTATTTTCTTCACTGTTCACCAAACTCGAAATGCTAATCCCTGTCGCTCCCTTTGCTTTCCTCCAACAGGATCAGCCTGGGATGCAGTAAAGAAGGTTACTGCCATAATTGCATGAAATGAACTAATTTCTTACCAAGCTGGTGATGTTTTGTCACCCAAACAAGTCACTTACTCCACAGATTAATTTTTCCACTTGGCAAAGCCTTGTATAGGTGCACTGACAGGCCTTTCATCGCTTTCTAATTGCCTTTGCTTCCCACTCGCTACAGGTTGATCACATTCAATCCCCATCTCGGTTCCACACCAAGTCTTTCCCTGGCCCTGAATAAAGCACCTTTGCTTCCTCAGCTGGGAAATTAGGATAAAACACCCCATGTTCCCACCCCGGGCCTGTAAGTGCAGCACCTGCATCCTTGCCTGTTCCTGAGCTGGCCTCCCCACTCCATTCCTGGCAATACTTGCAGATTTTGTGTTCTGCTCCAAAAAATCCTTTTCTTTTCTCCTTGAGGTTTGTTGGGGTTTTTTTCCCCCTCCTTTGCATTAATTTGTTTTGCTTCTAAAATGGAATGTAACAGCTGGTTAGTAGTTCATAGCTCATTTATAGTTTATTCACCTTTTGTTGCTCTACATTTTAGCTCTCCTTATTTAAATGAGCATTATGTGCTGGGATTTCAGCATTAAATAAATGCTTTTCTGCTCAGTTTCACCTCTTATGAGCTCCCAACCCATGAAATATGTTATAAACAGAGACCTACAACAGAACGTCTAAAGCGGCGCTCAGAAATCCAGTTTGCCAGTGATGGATTAGGGATTTACATTCCCAAACTACCAAATGCAGTGGTATCCTTGACCACCCAGCTCCGGTGATTTATACGCAGTGACAGATTGAGCAGTCTTCCTAGTTACATATCATTAGTGGAAATCAAAGTCATGTCAGATATTGATGGTAATACCTTTCAAAGGTACATTACTGGCCAAGCTTTATGAGCAGCTCTCCCATGAATTATTCAGTGAACAACAACGTTTAAAATATATGCATATATATATATATATATACACTCTGGGGTCCTCAGACTGTATTCATCACTGAGGACTTGAAAAGAATGGAAAACATACCCAAACTCAAGGCCAGCCTCAATGAGGAAGCAGCCAGTTCAGGCCATCCAATTTATAGGTTTACTATTGTAAGTGCATTACATTAAAGTGCAATGAAGTATCTCAATTGCAAAAGCAAACCCTCCTAAATACCTAAATTCTAGCATTCCATAAACACAATTCCTTTTCTTCATGTGCTGCAAACCTACTGGAATCACTGACCCAAATCAAAAAGTAAGCTTTTAAACTTCCATTTAAAGGCATTAAGTCGTTCTGGGTTACGTTACTGTATGTTATCAATATGCTATTGATTAAAATTAATCTATTATAGGCACAGAGTCACCCAGTGTTGATGCTTATTTTAAAATCGAGAAGTGATGAAAGCGATTTTCATAGCCCATTTTAAACTTTCACTCAAGGCATGTAGGTTAATGGAAGTTAATATAAACAGCACGGAACAGAAGGACTAAAATCTGATGAGGAACAATCAGAATAATTTGGCCTGCCAGCTGAAAGGATACACATGCACGACTAAATTGAACTTTGTTTATGCATTTTGATTTTCAAGCCTTCACCAGGATGATTACCCTATCTCCAGTTCCATCAGGGGAAAAACACCTCCCTCTTTCTGAATCTGCTTCTAAACCAACTTCTTAAATATTATTTTTACAGGACTAGGTATGTCACATTATTTAGCTCTATAACCATCTGAAACTCCTCGCCAGCTCCCGACTTTCTCTGCATCTGCTGCTGTTATTTTTATAGTCTCTGACTTGTTTTGGTCACTTTTTTTGATGTAAACAAGATTAGGGGAAGTCCCTTTTTGTTTCTCCCCTCGTTTACCTTTGAGAAAAGGGATCATAATTGCAGTGCCAAACCCTCCATGCAGCTGCAAGTTGTGCTCCCGGGCACTCCAAAAGAGTTCTTGACCAACCAGAAATCTCAGATGCTTTATAAAAGCGAGGATGCTCCCTACGAATGGAATTCAAACGAAACAATACCTGAGGAGAGGTGCACAGTAAACGGTGGGATTTAACACAGAAAATAAAAGAGAGGCCTCCCCAAGCAGAGCCTGCATTTTGCCTGTGTTCCTCTGAAAAAGCTGCGGCGCTTTCTCCCCTTAAGTGCTTGTTTCGTTCCTGAACACAAATTACATCCACTCTGCCAGACCCCATTTATAATGGCAGACAATCAGATCCGACACGACACTCAAGGGGCTTTTATAAACTTCACATTAAAAAAGCAGCGCGTCGGTACATTTGGCTACCACGGGTTGCCCCCATCATTTAATTCCCATTTGTCTCAAATCAGTAAGTGGCTAAAAAATCCCTGTACGGAGTCCCCCGCGCCGCAGACGGACTAGCGAGAGCCTCAGTTTCTAGGAAATCACTTGGGGAAAAAACCTACTTTTTGTGCCACTTTCGAAGCCCAGGGAGTGGGCCTCACGTCGAAAAGTTTTCATTTCAAACTTCCCAAACAGAAATGGTGAAAAGTTCAGTTCCACGGGTTTATTTTGGCACAGTGCTGAGGGCACCGAGGGTTTGTCACATCAGCTCATTGGTCTCACCGTGGTGAAAAAAACCCACAGTACTTGATAGCATGGAGATGTCAGAAGTTACTTAATTAGAAGATATGAAAATTGCTCTTCAGAAGTAACTAAAATTCACTGCGCTTGGGCAATTCCATTTCGCACAGTAAGATTAGTATAAAACAAATCATGCTGAAAAAATAATTATATTATTCAGTCACTTTCTAACAGTCCCTTTTTTGAGTCTTCATGTTGAGTCTCCTCTTAACCATGTTTTTTATTAAGAAAATGGAGACCTAATCTAACAATACCCCGGCCACAAACGACTTCACGAATTGGAAAAGTTGAAACTGAAAGAATTAGATCTCTCATAAATCAGAGCTCCTCTATTAACACCAGGAAAGGATTGTGGAAATTTCCATCCCTATCAGCCACTGCCCTGAAAGAAACCAGACCTTTGAAGTGACTGGCACAGCCTGCCCTCGAAACCACAGGGAAGAAGAATTATTTTCAGACAGGAAAAGACACGTAGGGTTTGTGTGGCCAGGTTTTGGTCGGGGTGGGATACATGTGGCAAAATATAGGAATTAAAATCTAGCAAAACTCCCTATTAAGTTCACAAATGTCCTTGATTTTAGTCATTATCCTGGAAGGATATGGCGTGCAAATCTGTAGTCACAGATCTCTAACGCAATTTTTTTCTCTTCCAGCATTTGTTTTATCAGGTTTGCAAATCTTTTATTATATCCCAATAGTCTGCATCCCGCAGAGAATCCATCAGTTAAGGAGATGCAAACCCCTACAATACACTTTTTCACTGGGATATGGAAACTAAGTCCTACCTTACTCTGTTTCACTATCAGAATAATAATACAACTCCAAACACAGATACTAACAAGCTAGTGAAGCACAGGCTTCCAGAAATCAAGAGATATAAGGTTACTTTGTCACTGCCTAAATCAATCCCTGTACAAAAGGACACAAGACTTACATTTTCCTCACATCATCAGCACATTTTGGGAGTTGGACGGCTCTTAAAAGTTTGGGATAGGGTGGTATTTTCCCTCTTTCTTAATTATGTGATTCTGTCAATCACATAAAATTCATTCAAAATAATGGCCATAAAGAAATAGTGTCATTAGTAATCACTGAACGATCACAGCCACATCAAACTCCACGAACAGTGTCTGACAACTCCCAGAGGACACAAGTGACGCCGGTTTGGAACTTGCCACATTAAGAAGTCCCTTCGCTGAGCTGTTCTGCTGATAAAGAACTGAAAGGTACTCAGAGCTGCAAGGAAACAAGGGCAGGAGTCACAGTATTTAGTACATCCATATGTCACATATATGGAGATAAATACACCCTCAGCTGTCTCAAGGACAAGACAAACCCAATTACTCTTTAGGAGAAATACTCTTCAAAAATATCCATTAAACTCTTCAACTCAGCTGACATAGGAAAGTCTTCAAAACACTTGTATGATTGCAGAAATTTATACACCAGAAGAAGGCTTAGGGATGATGCAATTGCAGCCCTCCGGTACCTGAAGGCAGCCTACAAGAGACACGTAAAGGGACTGTTTACAAGAGCATGGAGTGACAGGACAAGAGGGAACGGATTCACACTGAGAGGAGGTTTAGATTAAATACCAGGGAAAAGCTCTTTGCTGCGAGGGTGGTGAGGCTGGCACAGGTTGCCCAGAGAAGCTGTGGATGCCCCATCCCTGGAAGTGTTCAAGGCCAGGGTGAATGGGACTTGGAGCAACCTGGGATAATGGGAAAGTGGCCCTGCTCACGGCAAGGGATTTGGAACTAGATGTTCTTTAGGATCCCTTCCAACCCAGGTCATTCTGCAATTCTGTGAAATGAAGGAATCCAAACTTAGTAGAGGTAAAAAAGCAGGGGCTAAAGCAGGAAGGTCTCACAGGGGAGGATGTGAGAGTATCAGGGAACCAGTTTGGGCTGGGGAAGAAGGGCACTGCGAACACAAGAAACGAGGGGCACCCCTTACCTCTCAAGTACTACATTAGTATTCTGAGGAAGAAAAGGAAACTTTATACTGGATCAAGTCAATGAGAGAGCTATAAAGAAACAGGATGTAATATATCCTACAAGGCTCAAAAAGAATAAAGGAGCCTCTTCTGTCTCCTCACAGCAACAAGGGAAAAATATTTAAACGTGATTAGAGTGGTCTATTCTTCATCAGTATTAGAATAAAGACAACATTGCACTCCTGGAACTTCAGATTGAAAAGAACAGACTCTGTTAAATATCAAACATTAAGATAAAAAAGGTTTAGGAAAATGACCCAAAAAGCTAACAGTGCACCTTTCAGATGGATAAGCAATGACTCTTCATTTTAAAGAACACAAATATTTTTTTGTTATTCCCCTGATACAGTGCAATAGAACAAGTCCTGAGAGAACAGCATTTATTTCGCTGACCATCAGGTTTCCCAATTCTTCTCTGGCAATTAATTGCAGTGGATTGAAAAGGAAATACTACACAGTTCTGCCAATAGCAAGCAAAGGTTGTGACACATCCCCAGGTAATCAGGGCCTTCTCAGGACTGACAATATTCTTCCATCCAGCAGCATCAGCACACTCAGCTGAGGAGAGGCTCTGACCCCACTCTTCACCTAAATTAGCTTTGTATCAACAGTTCCTATTTTCCTGCTGTCAACTACTCCCAATGATGAATTGATAATGCATTTTGAGGAAGGACAGAATATATACGCAACAAAAAAGTATTGATTTTGCTTACAAGCTTCGTGATAAACTTTTTCATTGTTTTCATTCAGTTTGGAGACTTACACGAGCCATTAGTTGGATTTCCAACTCAAGAGTAAATTCGTGGTTCACACAGATGGTGTTTCAGAACCACAGGAAAGTGCTTTCCTTGGGTGCGGGGGGACTTGGGGACATTTCTAAAAGAAAAGTGACACAGTGATGACAAAGTCATCCACAGCTTCTCATTTTTGTGCAACGCGCATCATTCCCTGCAAAAAGCACCACAGTGCAGATGTGTAGTAAGATCTTATAACGGAGAAGGATTCTTGCTCATAAATTAAAGTTGCTTAGTCCTGTTGAATTCTGACACAAACAGGCTATGTGAACCCAAATCACCGAGGCCTATTCCGCGAGGAACCCGTGCAAGTCACCGAGAGAGCTGTATTTCCTTTTTTAATTTAAAAAGCTTCATTATCTAGAGGAAGAATCTAGATATGTTTTCAATATCTCCGCGACTATTACACATATGAAGAAGCTTTTATTAATAACTACCAGGAAACAGGCACGTAAACCACAGCACTCTTGGCTTCCCATCACCACTGTGATGGAGAGCATGTCTTCCATCAGCAATGCTAATTTATTCTTCCAGCTCACTATTTTACATCCTCTCGGAGGCTTTTAACCACTGGACTGAGTCCTGGACAAAGGAATCGGATGCCCAGAACGAAACGCTCGGGGGAGCAGTGGCTATTTATCCACCCTTTGCAATATTCCCCCAGCAGCGCGAGGCGAAGCTGGGAAGGGCCTTTGCATCAGATGTCTCCAAGGATCCTCCTATTAGCAGGACTTAAGGAGGCCTTTGTCATCCCCAATATGCTCAGCTGCTTCACCGCACGGCGGAGCGGTGTAAGAACCATTTAAAGATGTGTCTGACATCATTAATCTATTTGCCCCCTGACCCGCCGGGCTGGACTGTAACTATGGTGACTAAAGCCTGACCTTACAACGCTGAGAAACTTTAAAGCTTGGGAGTATTTTGGGTCACATTGTTAGGCTGGACAAAGGAATAAAGAAGAAATGTGACAGTTTCCTGGGAATTAAGGTCAGCAGGTCAATTGCCCTAAAGCTTTATTGTTATATGATAAGCAAGACCGGCTGAAATAATTTTTCAGTGATTTGAATTTTAAAAAAAAAGCAACCAAAACACAACAACAAAAACTAGAGCTGTTGTTGGCTGAAAGAGAAAACTGGTCTCTGTAAAAGCAATGTATAACCCATCACGGAGCAAAATTACTCAAGCACTGTCCTTGTACCATTTAAAACACAAACACTGGGAAAAAAATGGGCAGCAGGTATCAATTTCATATTCCCAGATTGGGTTTATTGTTAATTCAAGTTTTTGGGGGCGTGTGAAAAGTATTTATTAATGTGCTTCTGGGACTGCATTTGCTAAAATTGTCAGTGTTTTCCACGCTCCCTTCTCAAATGATTCATGGAAGTCAGAGGGAATAAGCAGCCTGGATACACTGATTTGGAACATCTGTGTAAAAGCAGCAAATGTCTTGGGCTGAGAATAAATACAGCCGAGGAACTTGCCCTAACTAAATGCTATGACAAATACCAATCCAAATATTTACAGACTATAAAATTAGGCTTATTAACACAGTTTATACAATTGTGTAGTGTGAAGGAGTGTTCACTTTCATCGTGCCTCAGCAAAATTCACAGGCATCTCCACTGTAAAGTCATTTATAATTTAGTCAATGAAATTAATTCTGCATCAGAATTAACTAATTTACCACCATATTTTTTGAAGCCTAAAAGCTTTACAGATTTTAGGTATTCCAGCCCATATACAGGACCACAAATGTAACCTCCAACACCAGCAAAAACCAGATAGGTACAAAGTATCTACAAAATATTGATTTATTGTGTTAGAGTTTTTTGAATTTCTCTCATCACTGCTGAAAAACTACTGTCATGCAAAAGTGCAGCACAGAATGTGCCACTTTAGCTGAGCATATTGCCCTCAAGAGTATAAAGTTTGTGAAGAGAAAAGTATGAAAGGGCAAGTTTGTGAAGCAGCGTCTTCTTTCACAGCAGATACATTAAATATATATCAACTCAGTGTTTTTGGGGCTCTCCACAATTTTATTTTATTTAATTATCTAATAACCATCATCCCCCGGGAAGTGGATGCTGAAAGAGTGGCGCTTGTTCATTAATAAAGATGCAGAAGTACCAGTTCAAGCTTCCAAGAAATTCTTGGGGCTACTAAAGGACACAATAGTGAAATTCCAGTCCTTTTTGCTTTTCCCTTTCTCTGGCTGTGCCTGAGGAACAGAATTCCACAAAATTGGCTTCAAAAGGTCTGCAGACTGCCAGCCTGACAAGAAAGCATGGCCAAAAAAAATGATGCCAGAGTGGGGATGCTGTCAGTAAAGAATTCAAATGGCCTGCTGGTCGAGTGCAGCTGGATCCAGCCTGGGGAAAAAAATGTTAATGGCTCTAGAAAAGCACAGGAAAAGCTCTAAAGCAGAGATTAAAAAACTAGAAAACCTGTTTCAGTGCAGGCAAACGGAGGAATGTAATTAATATACAAATCCAACAGAAGGATTTCCCCGCAGCCATCAAAACCCAGAATACGTGGGAATTCTTATCAGCGGATTACTTGTCTTGTGGAGTATGTCCAAAGCCACTGATGCCAAGGGATTCCCAAAGTGGAGCAGGTTTTAATCGTGAGAGCAGTTTGTAGGGCAAGCACGCAACAGTTAACATTTAAGATACACAGTGGACTCTTCATTTCACCTTAGAAGATGAGATGCCTTTTGAAGCCGTGCCTGTGACAGCTGTGATACCAAAAAATGGTGTCGAGAGGTTATTTGGGCTCCATTATACAAAAGGTCACACTAAATGTCATAATGGCACACCAGGTTATTTTCATCCTCTCTCAGCCTGACACAAAACATTTAAGAGGCAAAAGGCATTGGCTCTTAATAAGCTATCCTTTGGAAATCACTGTGTTATAACATTATTTTAAAAACAATGACAAACTAACAAAGTTGCCAACTTACTGTGAAACCCACGGTTTGGCAGGGGGTTATTCCCAGGTGCCACACTGCCATTACCCACTCAAGAACATGTAATTACTCCGGGAGTCAAAAGAGACCCTGGAAAACTCCTAAAACCTCACCAGTTATTACTTCCTATACAAGTGAATCCCGTCTGAAGTCATATATTGAAGTATGACCGAGTTGGTACAGAAATGGATAAAAGCCAGGAAATTCTACATTTAAGCTGACTCTCCATCCTTAGCGCACCCTATTGTCCTTTATCCCTAAAATTTAATTAAACCCCAGTCCTGACCAGTTGTAATAAGTAGTACAGAAAACTGATTATCGGAATTGCTTTCCTCCGACCGTCTATTGTGCTACACTTCCTCTCTGCAAAATACAAAGGACTCTATGTACATTTTTCTTTCTCTGTGAAAAGAGGGCTGGGGAAAAAAAAAATCCAGTCTGAACTTTTATTTAGTTGCCAATTGTGCTGTGGAATGAAACTAAGCATTTTCTTTTTAAAGCTGATTCAAATTCAGTACTTAATCATGCCATAGCAGAGCAAGAGCAGCAACAAATTATGTTACAATTACATTAGAAATTCTTTTACAAGATTTTGTTTTCAGTCACTTCTAATCTTTCAATAGCTGCCGGTTCCAGGGTTGATATTTCCCTAACAACATTTGTGCCTGAAACTAGCTGCTCTGAGCAGAAACATAAGGGAAATATGTACATGTGTGCAGAGCACAGACAGGGAGAAAAGCAGTCACATTCCATTATACAAAGAGTTCTAGAAGCCATAAAATATTTCCTTTATTCTCCCTAATGGTTTTTTTCCTTATTCTAGCAGATTATTTACTCCTGTACTCCTAACCAATTTGTTTTCTCTGCTGCAGATCACTGCAATATACGATTACAAAGTAATTGTTTTTGAATTTTAAAAGGGTATGCTATGAACTCCACTTCAAATAACAGCCCCAAAACACAGGCCTTAAGTGCCTACATTAAAGCAGACTCACCACTAACTACGTGGATGACTGAGCCATGCAGAAAAGAGGTAAAAGAGCCGGCAGGCCACGGGACACACAAATTGAGAGCACAGGTTTTAAAAGTCCTCTTTGTCTGCAGCACTCTCCCTCTTAACCCAGAAAAAGTCAGATGATTTGGAGATATCAAGTAACATCTGTTTTCAAAACACACCAATGCCTGCAAATTTACACCACCCACTTACTAGATGATCCCAAAAAGACTCAGCTTCGCCCGCAAGTCCAAAAACTTTGGAGGAGCTTTAATTAGCCATTTCAAGAAGATGCCTATAAATACAGGCAGCATATCACAGCAAAATAAATAACAAATACAGGTAAAGCTATCTATGGTATTATACAGATATTCAACAGAATTTGAAAGCATTTAGGTTAAAAACTGTAAAACTTGCAGAGCTTCCAAGAGGAAAGGTGTGCCCCTTGGCAGGCCAGCGACAGGTCAGTGCCTGTTCTGGCGATGCCTCATCCTTACTCCTGGAAATGGCTCCAGCTTTGGCTCCGCGGCTGCTCCGCTCCCATCCACCTCTGCCCCTTGCCACAGACACAACACAGCAGTGCATCTGCACAGCCACACCGTGCCCTGCCGGCTCTCTGGCCCTCCAGATGGAAACGTGCTTCCCCTAGTACACGGTCCCCTACAGACTGGGGTCCCCCAGCAAAGGACAAGATGCCCATTCACAGCATTCTTCCACAGCGTTCTGAGGTTTACACAGTTGCAGTGATGTTTTCCCAGCAGGCACTCCAAAAGCAGCTAATGGTGAATAACTTCTCTCCATCTGTAAGAAGGGAATGAGCCCAAACCACCTTCGGATGAGAAGGCGGGTGGATTTCAGAGATTATGGCTACATAGGAGTAATCACAGAATACGCTGAGTTGGATGGGACCCATCAGGATCATGGAGCCCAACACCTGGGCCCGCAAAGGACACACCAAGAGTCGCACCATATGCCTGAGAGCATCGTCCAAATGCTTCTTGAAGGCAGACAGGCTTGGTGCTGTGACCCCTTCTCTGGGAAGCCTGTTCCAGTGCCCAACCACCGTCTGGGTGAAAAGCCCTTTCCTGATAAGCCCTTTCCTTAAACCTCCTCTGACTCAGCTTCACGCCATTCCCTTGAGTCCTGCCACTGGACATGACGACAAGGAGATGGTACCACCTGGTGCCCACTGCTCAGGGCACTCCCAGAATAAGCACCGCACATTTCAGCAATAGTTCCACGGGGCTGTTTCTACTTGAAACCTTAAGTAACACAAGCCCCACATGGCAAGAGGGCAAAGGGTTGCTGCAGTTCGTGACCAAATGAACAGCTGCCACACAATTTGATGAAAGTGCCAGTTTTCCGTGCCAATACCACAATCCTTTCAGTGAGGCATTTGGCCAGCGTATTAAAATCCTTAAGACCATCGGGAAAACAACAAAGTAATTCCCCAGTAACAGCCCCAGCATGTTACGGCTATTAAAAATACAGTAGATGCACCATCACAGGTTAGAGAAAGAACTGAGTATTTCTTAGTTTCAGCAATCAAAAAGCAAAGAAGAAAACTGTTTTTGTAGGGATACGACAGGCGACACAAACAATAAGAAGTTTGACAGCTGCATATGCCAAACTCACACATTCACCCAGAACAAGCCTGTACGAGACCTCTGAGGCAGAAGTTCACAGATGCAGCGTCAGAGTCGGTTCTGAGCAGCGCTGGTGGGTGGAAAACCATAACCAGCAGGCAGCAGGGCTCTGCAGTTGTTTTGCAGGCAGCTCAGAACAGTGAAGTAAATAAACAAATAAGTGAAAGGGAGCCAGCAGCAATTTGTGATGTGCAGTGTGACTGGCTGTCATTCAGAGCTGGCTCATCTGTGCTTCCAGAGGATGGATTCTTCTTGAAACCATTGCACACACAGAAGTCTCCATTTAAATCTGTGGAGACTAAACAGAGCCCCTAATGAGGCTTGAAACTTGACTTTTCACCTCTCTGAGAAGCAGACCTGCAGTACTGTTAAAGCTGACCACAAGAGCCCACTTTAGCTCACCAGACCCAACCACCACAGTGCAGTGGAACAGGACGGTCCCCCGGGCACCAGCACTTGTCTGGCTCCATCCTGAGCTGGATGGAGAAGCAGCACCAGCAGAACGTATTTTATTCTGTGAGGAAATCTGCATTTCTGGCAGCTGAGCTAGCCAAAGGCCTGGCCCAACACGAGCTGATGCAGAAGCAGAGACGGGGCTGCCCTCCATGGCAGCAGCCAGCCAGATGTATTGTGCAAACCCATTTTTAGATGATCTTGCCTGCAGTATCAGGGACCTGAACTCAATAAAACTGAATCCCTTCCGTTGTGTGCTTCCAGGCTCCGCTGCGTGCACAGAGCACAGAGCTGACCCGGCACAGGCCCGAAATTATTGTGGTTGAACAATCCATAGCAATCACGACTTGTTCGCTAAAGAATTTACAATTGCAATCAGAGCCTCTGTGCATCCCCCGGGAAAAATGATCAAGGAGGAATGAAACAGGCTTTGTTATATCCACGAACAATAACGTAAAATAACATCAACTAGAAATAAAGACAAATGCTAGGCAGGCTAACAACAAATGGAGTTTTCATTTCTCACTGGGGTTATTTTTAGAGGCGTTCATATTTAAATATGAAGGTAATTTCCCAGTGCAGCTGTTAACAGCTCTTCCTGAGCTTCTCTTGGAGTTTGGGTGTTGCATCTGCTGGCATTTGCAAGGCAAACTTCTGGTTTTAGTGCTTTACAAGTACAAAAGCAAATGTTTCAAGCATTACTTACAAAAATCATACTTTGCATCTCAGGGGGTACACTATGGTCAATTTATTTGTAAAGGGTTTGAGGGTTTATGTACAAAACTCCGTTGCTGTTCTAACAAGCATCTTGCATGGGGTTTAATCTATTGAAAGGCACACTGAGGTACACATCAGGTGAGCAACACCTATAAATAATGTGCTAGTTTAGGCACTGCTTGTGGTTTGAGAAATGAATGATTTTAAGGAACCGTTGCTAAGGTGAAGAACTACTCCAGTTTTAATGTGGGACTCGCTCTGCTTCTCCCATTCAAATGAAGGGGTTTACTTTTTTTTTTGTCAATAAATGGATATTAAATATTTTTCACACGTTACGGTATCTGAAAGGCTGCTTATGTGGAAATGGATACATCCGTGTTTTGGTTAGGATGAAGGATACACCATATTTGTTTCTGCCCACAGGTCCAACTAGCCCTGTCACACCACCGCAGAGTTTTCGCTTTGACAACAACGCGCAAAACTGAGTTTTGCACCCCCAAGTTCTGTCATAATACCTGAAGATTAGAAATTGATTTATATTCCGGTTTTATAACCCATCTAGATTACCAGCAAGGAAATGAACAGCCAAACCACCTAAGGGCATATATCACTGATCTCTCTGTCCCATGGCATCACTTACACTGTCACGACTGTACCACAAGCCTTGTGCTTTACGTGCTCGGTTGGCAGAGCTAGGCCTGCCTTTGACCTTCTCTCCAACTCCTTCCCAAGGGGAATGAAGATGAAGCCTCTGGCATCGATGCCACAAGCCTTCAGTGGAGAGCTGTGGGTGGAGGAGCAGGTGGGAGACTGACCGTGAAGCCGCTTTGAACATCGTTTTCCCCACCAACCAGTTGGATACAAAGCGACTGCACGGTAGACCGCTCTTAAGGGAGACAGAAACATGCACAGCTCTGCCCGTGAAAGGCAGTAGTTTGGTTTTCTTACTGTTGAGAGGAGAAACAAGGAACTCAAAGAAAACACGAGACCTTGATGAAAGTGTTCATCTACTGCGCAGCTGCCATACCTCAAAATTTCCATCCTGCCTTCTGCAGTCTCCTACTCCTCTGAACCACCCGGGGTCAGACTCTGTTCTTCACTAACAAATTTTTCACCATCTCAGACAAGTCAACTCCCTTACGTGCTGCCCATCACGCACAGCCACATCCATCACGTGGTCAGTCAAAATGTCTTTGTTTTCCCGAGTCACCAAGCTGAAGGTTTTATGGGTTCCTACAAGTTATTTCTCTTCAAGATTCCCAACACTTCCCCCAAGGCCCTGGGACTGGCAGCAGCAATTAGTGAGTGTTCACAAAAGGCCAAAGAACAAAAACTTTGAGGAAGAAGATTAAAGATGGATTAAGGAAGGAAGAAAAAAAAGAAAATGCAGAACACTGTTCCAGATACTAAGTTTGAAGTGCATTTCAGATCCCATTTCCCATGAACATTCAGCCTCTCACCACTTCAAGGAACTCCGGCCTGGGCAGCAGCAAGGCATACCCACTAAGTAATGCACAGCCATTACCTGTTCAAAGTAATTCCCAGGTCTCAGGCCTTCTCTTCACTTCCCTGCTTACCAACAGCTCTGGGCAGACAACCCGGCAGGGCAGGGCTTCTCTCCACTCACCAGTGCTCCCAGTCATTCTCTCCACGTGTTGCAACTGGGACACGGGTGAAAACTGGACAGGGATCACTCTAGCAATACCTGGGAAACCCACTGGCAGTAAAGTGCTTTTGAGACTCAAAGGAAACAGGACGCCTTTGCTGAGCATTCCAGAGCTTTAGGAATGAGATCTCCTTTGCATTTGAGGTAAGCTCTAGACAAAATTTCACTGGTAAAAAGTAAAATCAGCATTAATTATGTATCGCTAGGAAAAGCAAATGTGAAAGAACATACATATGCCTTACAACTGTGTTTCTTTTCTGTGTAGCACACTCAGCCAGCAGATGCTGAAGACACAGCAGCTTCCACACCGATTCACGCAGGTGGTGCTGGTGGGGTTGACTCTCACACAGAAGCAACTTGTCTTCCCAACTGAGCTAAAGTTTCTGCATGTAGGCCCTTTCCCTGAGTCAGAGTCCCATCAAATGTAACTACAGGGCCAGGGAAATTTCAAAATTCCTGTTAACTCACTTTTAATGACCGTATCAACTCCTAGCTTTGTGCCAGCACCATTAACTGCTGTGGAGCAAAGCCATTCCTGAAACGCCCTCTCTTGCTGAACAGACGAAGCCAGAATAATCACCCCTCCTTTACGACTAAACAAATCTGTTCAGACAATGTAAACTTGGTCCTTCCTGAGAATAAACACTTTGGAGTTATTCATATATTCAATGCTGGCACAGGGTTTCGTAATTTCAAACCCAGGTATTACACAAGCAAATCAGCAGAGACTCGGGCTCATGGCTGGATGTTAACACAGACTAGACACAAACAACCAGGGCGGTGCATTTGGCCAAAATAGTGTGCTAATGCTTTGATTTGCCTGCAAAGCAGGGGGTGTGCATTTTTTTGGAGATTACAGAACACCACCTGATGCCTTCAGCAGCACCATATACACTTGCTTTGAGTTTACACAGAATGCTAAATATTCAAACTGGGAAACTCATGCATTATACAACTGCGCAGAACTTGGGCAGTGTAATTTTACCAGATTAGACCAAAGTGAAACCGCTCACATAATAGGAGAAGGAAAGAAAATAGGAAACTCTCTGACATGTAAAAGCAGGGGAGCAAAGGAAAAGGACAGCAAGGGAGAGAAGAAGGTTCAGCAGAAGCAGCTTCTCCCAGCAGATGATCAATGCACAAAGAGCTGGAATGTGAACGCTGCCGTGTGGGTTGATGTGCAGAGGAGCAGCTATTGGGCACTGCAGGAGGAGGAGAGGAGCTGGGTAAGAGGCAGGGCATATGCAGAAAGCCTGGCAGAGACAGGCTGGGAATGCTGAGAGGGAAGAGAGAGGCAGAAAAGCCTCTGGGGCTATCAGGAAATAAAAACAAAGAGAAGGGACCAGAAGAGCCATTTTCATGGTCTGAAAATACACTTGAGAGAGAGCATGTGTCTTCAAGCTTCCAGTGTAAACCTGTGAAGTACTGAGAGTTATGGAAATGTAACAAGAATTCTCCCAAAACTATTGCCTACTCAGGATCTAAACAGGCAACACCAGGAGCAGCAGAGAGTTCCTACACCAACAAAACATGGACAGAAAGGAGTCATCCACCCCAAGCCCCATCTTAGCAAGCCCCAAATCAATCTTGCATATCCCTCTATCCTCGAAGGCCAGGTCTGGGCAGTTGTTGCATAAACAGCAATTAAAGCTCCGAGAAAGAGCCCAAGACCAAAACTGCACCAGAAATTTTTTTCCTGCCATTTCAGAAGGTTTAGGGTTTTATTTGTTCAAGTATTTCTGTACTACTGAAACCCTTTTTATAGAGGCAGGTGTAAAAACGCATTTACCACTTTGTTCAGCTCGGGTATGGCTGCATCCATAAAAATGTGAATTTGTAAATGTAAGAACTACCCTGAGGGCAGAACAGCAGTTTTTTCCCTTTACAGGATTCTTCCTCACACACTACACGTTACTAACAATCTCAGTTAAGGTTTTCAAGGTTGTTTTGGCGGAACACTATTTTTTCCTTCCTTTAACGCACTTTCAAAGCCACGTCAAGCGTAGGGAAAGTCTATTCTGTTCTGACAGCACTGCTTACTTTATCAAGTAAGCAAGGAAAAGCTCCACGTTCCTCAGAGCTGTGAAGGAGTTCGCTCTGTTTCTCCTAAAAATGTTGTCGTGGTGGCTTCAGGCTTTGACATCTAACAAAGAGAGGAAATTGCCTTCTAAATACAAAAATCAACCCTAAGCATTAGGAGTAAACTTCCTTGGTATGAACTTTACGTAGTCAGCTTTCCTTACCCATTTCAGTATGTTCTGGAAATAATAAAAAATAAATACCTCACTCAAAGGCTTTGCAATTTCAAGTACCCCATTAAGTTAGTTCATTTTGCTATCCATAGCACATGATCTCACAAGCAAAGCTGTTTATTTGCCTTAGGGAAAATGGAGATATGGTTGCATCACGGGTGTTTCTGAGTTGACAGGGCTTTTCCCTGGGGCTATTTAGGAGAGCTGGAAAGAAACACAGGGAGAAAGTATGGAGAGGAATGGCACAAAATACAGGTGTGATGGTCTAACCTCCTGGCCTTTACAGACAGACAAAATAACCACAATTACAGCTATTATCTCTCACATTCCTCTGGCAGGGGAAAAGAAAGGCGCACTCTTGAGCCCACCCAATTTTAAACAAGTATTTCATTTTAGACTTTTCATACCTTTCTAGCTCTGCTACGGACTGTCTTGCATGATTACATGCTCATTTTTGTTGTATTTGATACAGAGCTGCTGCACCAACTTTGACAAGGTACCCTATGCACACACACAATGCTGAAAGCTGAATTTGACAGGCATTTCTATTGGGAAGGAATAGATTCAAAATTGGATTCTAATTTTGAAATGGTTCAGATCATTTAAAGATTAAACTCCAATACAAAATGCAATATGCGTTTGCTGAGAAACTGTACTTAGTCAATATCAGGAAGCCTTACAGGACAAGTATCAAACCAAAGTTCATATATTACGATGTCTTCTTTCCTCAGATGTCTCTACAAATCAGCCAATGCCTAGCTTGGATTTGGGACAGCTTGCTTTGAAAAATCAATATAACCTGATAAAAGCCTCAAGCTAAAACCCACTAACATTCATTTCAGCTTATTCCATTGAATATCAAACTATTACTGTCGGCTTTATCTGGCAGAAATCTGTCCTTGGGAAGCTCAAAGCAGCAAGGCTTCAGTTTTGGTGCTTGAAGACAGCTCTCCCTCTGCATGGAGAGTGAGTGATCTCAGGTCCAGTTTCATAAAGTGTTTGGTTTCTCATCATTTCCTAAATGCCCTGCCCAGAAACGTTTCTGACTGGAACTGAATCTACATCAGGACAAAGTACATCCAAAATTCCTGTCAAGTCACAGTGAGAGTCATTCAGGTCAACTTTTGGCTGAGGGAGTTCCCAGAACTTTGATTCTTATCGTACCATCAGGATGCTGAGAATAAAGAAACAAACATCATCATTATCACATTGACCTAATATCACCTTAGGAGTGTGTGTTATAGACTTGATTAACGTTCTGTGAAACGAATTATGTAGTGTGAGTACTCTGAATTTCCCACCTTTCAAACTCTCTCAGCCCACCAAGCGTTAACAAGATTGCCATGTCTTCCGAAAGGTAATTTCCCTATGGATCTGACAAGAACTTTAATCTCAGTGTCATGAGCATTAATTAATTCTATAAACAAAATACAGGTAAAAGAATATTTTAACTCAGAAATTCAATTAAAATATCTCATTATATTCCTAGGCTTCAGCACGTCTGTGTTAAATATTCATATTTTTATTCCCAACATATGAGTAACTCCATCCTTATTAACAGAGTTTCTCCATTCTCCTGGAATTTAGGAGGCCTTGAATTTCTACATTTTAAGAAGAAGAGGGAGAACGTGGTCAAGCTCTCCACATACAAGAGGTTTTTTATGAAGAATATTTTAAAGGCTATCCATGTCCTTAAAAAGTATATTTAGGGAGTTTACATAGAAGAACGCAGTCAAAAATCTGCTTGCAACAGCATATTAAAGACCTTTCAGGGCTCCAGAGCAGCTGTGACCTGGTAAAATCTAATTATTTCTCACATGCCCTTTGGAATTCTCCAGGAATATGTACTGTAATTTCTAAATGATGCCATAAGCACTGGGCTGGCCTTGGAATTACGCTGACAGACCATATACATCTTTTATGAGTATGCCACAGATCTATGTTAAGGCTTAGCAACGTGGCACAGCAACACAACCCCGGAATCTGTTAACTAATACAACCAAGTCAGCCATGAGAAAAACCAAATACACTACATATTTGTAAAAACACTCCTATAATCTTCAAAGAATCTTGGTTTGAAAAAAAAAAAAAATCCCCAGGATATCTGCAGCATTCCAAAAGAGCTCCTGCATTTCCACAGCTCCCTGTTGTGCACCCCACGATAAGCCACGGGCACGCTGCAGTACCAGTCGTACCCGTGTTCGTGTAACACATGCACATATGTACCCACAGCATGCATGGAACAGGCTATACATGCAGTAAGATGTATATGCAATACAGCTAATGACACTGAGTTGGTTAGGGCACAGCTCACTGCCAGGACTATCAATACAGACAATTGTACCTTAACCTGAAGTCAATTTATTATTAGTTCTTACTCTCCTTGGGGAAAGATTAGAATTGAAGCGACAGAGAAAGGAAAAAAAAAATCCTTTTCCCTCCTTGTCAAAGAAAATCGATCCAGGATTATTTCCTTTTAATTAGTCCTCCTCGCTCCCGCCGCATATAACATTTCAAACACCTAAATACCAAGCACATCAAGCAGCACTCAAAAATTTATTAAGATTCCTCTTGGGAAAGGATGAGGTTTGACACTTTCTAGGTTGTCTGCCTGCATCTGGATTCCCCAAAAGAGAAACAGCAGGAAGTGAAGCATTCAAACTTTACACTGAAATTGCAACTATTTGGCAGTTTCCGTAGCATTTATGGAAGTCAAGCCCTCTTTGAACTTAACAGTGCTCGGCCTTTGTCGTCCTCTGACAGCAGCAAAGAGGATAACTGGGATCAGTGGGAAGAGTTTTGGGGAACTTCCCTTCCCTTGGACATCGGCTCCTTGTGCTGGCCAATGCACTGGTCAAACCTCCCAAGGGGGTGGCCAAGATCACCAAAGGGCATGCTCATGAAGGCAGCAGATGTTTGCCGTGGAGGAAACCCTGTTTTGATGGGAAATTCGAAGAGAACCCAATGGAAGCACCATCCGCATTTGTCAAAGCCAACTTGTGTGCTTGTGAGCTACAGACAGCAGGAGAGAGGCTTTGGGAGAAAACACTCAGGGAACACGTTTGCAACGCTGCTCTATGACCACCACAAGCTCTTGGCTGTGTTAGAAGGGCAGAAAGTTGGTTTTTCAAGGAAAAACGTGTCGGGATGTCAGCCCGGCCAGGCCCCAATCCCCCTAAAGCCCAGTACACGAAGAAGTCTCCCGGGCAGCTCTTATCCGCTCGTTAATCCCAAACGGGACCAAATGTGGCAAACCTTTAAAAACCCCAAAGCCCCCGCACCTCTCAGCAGGCAGGGAGACGCCGTCTGACCACGGGGGCTGAGGAAACGTATTAATACATTTGTGTTTATTTGTTTCGTTTATGAGTAAGTTTCTTTCGAGCGCCTTCGCGCAACTCGTGACCTGCCCTTGGATGCGAAGTCGAGGAGGGAGGGGAAGGGGGCGCACCGGGAGTGGGGGTCACCTGCGCGGCCCCAACAGCGGGCACCGAAATGTGGGGATGAACCGGGGGCTGACGGGGGCCTCCTCGCTCCCGCCGCAGTCAAACAGCGCCACAAAAAAGAGAAAAAGACAAAAAAACCCACACCTTCCGATACGGGTGAAACCCCCGCGCTCCGGGGCGCTCTGCCCGTGCCGCCGCCCCTGCCGCGCCCCCTGGCGGCGGCCGCGCGCCCAGCCCCGCCCCGGCCCCGCCCCTCCGTGACGTCAGGCCCCGCCCCCGCCACTTCAGCGGCGCGCGCTCGGCCCCGTCCGCGCCCGCCCCGCCGACAGCGCAGCGCCCGCTCCGCTCCCGCCGGCCCCGCTCCGCAACCCCGCCATCGCCTCCCCTTCCCCCGGCACCCAGCGCCCCGCCACCGTCCGCAGGTAAGCGCGGCAGAACCGCTTTTTTTTTTTTTTACACCGCGGGTTGCAGAGGATGGAG
>VWZG01009477.1:2198051-2247264 GCA_013396735.1 Grallaria varia
GGCGCGCTCCCGCATCCCAACCCCGCGCTTCCCCCGGGCGCCGTGCAGCCAGCCCGGCTCTGCTGCGCGGAGGGGAGCGCAGGACCCGCGCCACTGCCCGCACACCTTCGGGGAGAGCAGGACCCCCGCAGCACTGCCCGAACCTTTCGGGCACTGCCCGCACCTTCGGGGCGCGCAGGAGCCCCGCAGCACTGCCCGCAGCTCTCAGGGTGCTCCCCGAGCCCCCCCCCGGGGATGCGGTGCCTTGCGAGAAGGAGCCCGCCGCAAACCCGCGCCCCGCAGGGGCAGCGCCGGCTGCCCGCGATGCGGGACCCCCGCGGTGCTACGCGGATGCTCCCGTGCTTATAACCCCGCATCTCTCTCTCTCTCTGCCCTCCGGTTTGGAAACTTCCCCCTCCATCCATCCCTCCCTCCATGCTGCATCTATTTAAGAAAAAAACCATAAAAAAAACCCAAAAACAAAAAAAGCCGAAACACACCAGCCCGAACCCCAAAACCGCAGGCGATGCGCAGCGCTGGCCCCCCCGCCCCATAAAGTCTGCGGGCGAGGAGATGGGCAACAAAATGGTCGCGCTGGAAGGAACGCAACAGGCCTCGGTTCCCCCCGCGGACGCCCCCCTTTCCCTGGGCAGAAGGAATCCCGCAGCCATTGCGCGGGTGCTCGCCTAGTTTTAATCAACTTTTCGGCTGTTTTCGGCGTATTCAGTGATTGCCTGCCGTCGTTTACAGAGGGCTCGCAAATGAATAGTTCGCCCCTCGCTCCTTTTTGCGCCAATCATCTCCTACGTGATTCTGACCCCCAAAAAAACCCATTTGGCGACTGCTGGATGTGCCAGACCCTTTTGTTTTAACCCACTGCCTCGAACGCGACGAGGAGCTGCAACTTAGTTGCTCAGGCGAAGCCCGAGTGTATCCCTGCATTTCCCAGCGCAGCCGTCCTGCCTTTCCCAGCATCTGCCATAGCTCGCAGCAGATCCAGGCGCAGCTTTCTCATTTGGGGGCTGGTTGGGGTTTTGGTTTGTGGGGGTTTTTTTCGGTCGCTGCTCAGTTTCCAAGCTCATCCCCCTCGGAGAATAAAAGCTCAGCCCTTGCACAGGCAGCCGCCTCTCTGGCTCAGCCCTGCTCTTTGAGGTCGCCTCGATTTTTAAAGCTCCGTGACCGCCGAGGGGTTTGAGCTCCCAAAGGCCGGCACATCGAGGCAAAGTTGCGAGCGGTGGTGCAAAAACGCGGTGTCTGTAATTAACTGATTCGTGGAACGCTCTTAGCGACGGGTTATTAATTGGGGCTGAAGGCAAGTCGCTGCCCTTCTGCAAGGGATCAATGCTGGCCGGTTCGCAGAGTACAGCGGAGCGTTTCCTACACCAGATTCGCCCCGAAATGCAGGACTGCTTTACAATTAAACCTCATGCCTGCCCAAGAGCACCTCGGCAGCTGAACGCGTTTTCTCATTGCCTCTTAGAAAAAAAAAAAAATGAGGATTCACGTTTTGCATCGCCATGTAAATCGTTTAGGCAGACAAAAAGTGTAGAAAGGAGAGGCTGAAAACGCTCAGACTTTAAAAAAAGCAGTTCATTATCCTGACCCCAATTTCCTCATCTAAAATATACTGCCCAAAAAGATAGAAGCATCAATTATGCTCACCATCTATTGCCTGGGGATACGGCATCTTAATGAATATTTCTTTGAATCAGACTGAAAAATGCATTCGTCAATTCAAGTGTACAAAGAAAAGGACTATTCGCCATAAAACAGAAAGATCAGGATGTGTTTTCCTTGTCAATATATGCCACGCATTAGGTCATACTTGAGAGGTTTCAGTGCTCTGCCCTCCCTCAAAAGAAAACCCACCCTCAAGTTTCCTGTAATTTATTCCAAACCCATACAATACAGCCCTGTTTAAGATCGGGTTTCAAATATTTCATCAACAAAAGGTATACCTGCGTTTAGAGAAAGCCAATTATCTTAAAATATACTGAGGTTATTCTAATCCTTCTATTCATGTTGCTATCAAGCTTTTCTGTTTTTCCATCCACATTTAATCACTTCTAAAAGCTGTATTTTTTTCCTGCCTTCTGTGCTTCTCCGATATACCAGAAACAGTGACAGCCCTTGGCATATAAAATGCTAATTCTCCTTTTTTTTTCCCTTGTACATTTATACCATTTTAACTGGAGAACAACCAGAAAAATACTGCAGCTAATACAATCAGCATGGGGAAAATCTGTAAACTCTGTGAAAAAGTGATTTATTTTTATTTTCTTTTTAATTCCCTCCTTTGGAGGCTGCCTCTGTTTTTCTCACCAGGAGACTTTGTTGTAATTAAAGCAGAGAAAACTGGACAGCAGCAAAAAACATCTGACTTGTGGCTCTTAAAAGCCCAGGTTTTGTAGCATGTACCACCCCCCAGTGGGCAAAAAACTCTGTACTAAACTCACAGCGAGCTTTCATCTCCAGAAATAAAGTGGACACATTTTGCAGCATGAACAAAATAAAGATGAGTTTCTGGGTTTGGGGGGGCCGTTTAACTATCATTTTAATTTTTCCTCTGTCACCAGGAGCTGAAAGTTGTCAGATATTGTGTAAGGGTGGTGACTAATGCAGGCAACTGCTGGGGTTTGCGAACTTTGCACTGCAGTTATTTGAAGTGGCTTCAGTTGGGAGATGGCCATCTTTGTCTCCTTCTAGCAGGAAACAAGGATGCTAATGCCTAGTTGGCCCTCCAGTTTTTTTGCCTTCATCACTTCAAAGCACAGGAATGCACAGAAGAATTAATATGTGATTGCTCACATTTATTTTTAATGAGCAGCCGAACACCACTCAGGGCAGGAATCTTGAAAAGTGTTTGGTAAATATATTATATCATCGCTAATTCTGCCCTGCCTTCCATGAGCTGTAAGAATCCAAACATTCTTACAGATCCGCATTTTTTCTAATTTTTTTTTTTTTTTAGGAGCGAATTTAGTAATCAGGAGATGAGCAAACAAATGTTTTAAAAGGGAAAGAAACAAAACTAGTGAAACTTCATCCAGTGTCTGAGTAATGTTTTTACATGTCTGGGGTTTTGTGCCAGGACCTCCCTATCAGGTATAATTCCACCTAAACTTGTCAAGAGGGGAAAAAAATAGGTTTTTCCCCTTGAAACAATGGCAGCATTTGTTCTCTATTCTTTTATTTAAAGCCTGGGTGAGTTACCTCAGCAGCAGCAGCTCTCAAAAGAAAACCTAGAAGCCATAATTGGCTAAACCCAAAGAGCACTAAAACACAAAACAAAAAGCCACTGCAAAAGACTCCCCCCTCAAAGTGTTTTTTTAACACACAACCTTTGCAGCAGCAGAGTAGTCAAAACAAGAGAGGGAGTAGGAATAGAGCAAGAGTCTGGGTCTTTTCAACCCAGCATCTTCAAAACTAGGAAAGGTTTTAGAAGTAAACTTCAGAAGAGAACCACACTTAGTTCATTTCCATCCTCTACAGCAAATACTGGTTTGACTGATATTAGGTGTGGAGTCAAGCTTTTACTCAGAATCCATTTCTAAGTCAGATTCACTTGCGTTTGAGGGAAGATCACATAAAAATTTGCATTTTTTTTTAAGACACTTGAGTTAGACGTAGGGGAAAAAAAAAGCCAGTATTACATCCCTACTGCACAAGAGAGGGGAGCAAATTTTTTTGCAAGCAAATAAAACCTTCTCCAACAGAAAAAAAAAGAAAATTGACCAAATTTCCCCAACACACAGAGACACAACCTGACTGCAGAGCTCATTCTCACTTTAACAAACTCCTTTGCATTCTTTGCCCCTTGGAAAGACAGCTAGAGGACCTTCTGCTTGCCTAGCACCAAACAAAAGACTGGGGCACCTTCCTGAAATATGATGATCGTGGAAATTGCAGCTCCTAGACAGGGTGCTTAGAAAGCATTTTGCTGTCACTATCAACTAACCCTGAGTAATACACTTAAAGAAAACAAAGTATGGGCATTGTTTTAAGTCTAGGTTAGCACTGTGGAACTTGTTTGGGAAAAAAAAAAGAAAAGTTGGTGGAGCTATTTAAGCAGCAGCATGACCTTTGTAAGCACAACTGGCATTCGAAGCAGCAGACAGACTTCACAAGTATTTTTAAAAATAAGGGCATTTTGTGTTTCTGGTACATTTCAGATGCTAAACAAATAGAGAGGTAACTCTGGAATAGAAGTACACTGATTAAGCAAATCGTTTGGCTTATCAAGTGTGTATATTCTAGTGGTGACTTTAAATGATACTTTTGTCATTTATAACCTAAAAAAAATACTGAGTTGTTTCCCTTCCCCCTGTTACTTTGATGGTCAGAAAGGAGCCACTGATCTACCAGAGTTCCTGCTGGAGAACACAGAGGCAGATTAGAAATTCAAATAAGCAGTGTGTGACCTCGAGTGAGGCAGGTTTTGATTTTATTCACGTTTTATCATAGCTGGGAAAGAAAAGGTATCTTTGACACTATTTTTTAGAGAAAAAAATCTCAACTTGTCAAATATACCGAAACTATTTATTTTGTCATGCCATTGGCTGCCTACAGGACAGGGAGTGCAGCTGGGCTCCAGTCCTTAGTAAACGCAATGTTCTTCTTAGGTACACTTTTCTTGCATAGCACAAATTACTTTGAGCATTTTCAAATGAGTAGAGATGTCCCCCTGCTTGGCTGGACCACAGCGATAAGTCCTCGTGCAAGGCTCACACATTACCAGTATCTGTCGTACGTCACTTGCTTTCACAGTCCCAGGAAAAGTAATTTAACCATGTGGTTCAGCAAAGTTCAGGAAAACATTCAACTCATAGTAAAGATAAGCAAAAAAAAAAAAGCTGCTGTTCAGTTATTCCCATGTTACTTTTGTTACAAAAAAAGAAATTGAGTGATTTTTATTTTTTTTTTTGCATATAAAAATTGATTTTAGCCCAGACTTTCTAAAACCTGCTCTGTTCAAAAGTAATGGCTTCTTTCAAAACCATGTGTCCATGAAGCCTCCCAGCCTGATGTTGCAGAAACCTGGACACAGTGTGTGTACCAGTGGGGGTCACTTTTCTTTTCATCCCGCCGGATCAGCTATAATGACTTGGTGTCAAGGAATATTCAGACAGCTCAAGAAGGGGAAAGTTGGAGCATGGCAGCAGGATTCCCTTCTTCTCTGTAGACAGATCACTGGAGCCTTTGATATGCAAAAACATTGTTTTCAGCTATGGCTTGAGATATAAAAGGGAAGTGCGAGATATCAAACAATCAAGACCTGAAGAAAACTATTCTAAGTTTAGAAAAGGGAGTGGGGGGTATAGTCTTAATCCACATTTTTGAAACAGTGTCGTCTTCTCCAAAGAGACCTTTTCTTTTTCTCTCTCTTGTTTTCATGTAATTTTGAGAGGAGGGATTAAAAAAAAAAAAAAAAAAAAAGGAATTCCAGGAACTTAATGAGCTTCAGTGCTTTCATTTTAATCCTACACATTACTGCTATTATAATAGCAGCAATAAATGAAGAGATGACTATCAAATGGAGCACAGAGGAAACAGTTTATGTGCTAGAAAGGTAAAACAAATGAACTTACTTTCTGTGTGTGCATGGATCTATGTAATGTATGCATGCTAGAGCCTACGTTTGACTTAATACTAACAAGCTTTTTACAGCTCAGGGTTCTAAAGGAAATTTATGATTTTTAAGTACCTAAAAGTTACTGTAGCCTTCAAAGGCCTATTTAGGGAATTTATATTCCTACTTCACAATAGCCTTCCAGAAAATAACTTCTATCATGACTTCACATTAGTTCCTAAGAGACACCTTTTTTTTTTCTCCTACAGCTGTTAAGCAGCTGTTTATTTCAAAGTTTCAGGAGTAGGGCCTGGGCTTCTTCCCCCGAGCACTTCAGTAGCACAGACCGAGAGAGCCGGACCCTGGCAGAATACGGAGCTTTTTGTTCCATTTTGTAACGATTATATAATTTACCCAAATTACATAAGTTACCAATAAACATGCATTCCCCTTCTACTCTAAAATGTGGCCACACAGATTGAGCTTTTGCTTTAGATAAAGCATATGTTAAAATATTTATGCCACAGTGGGGGTCTCTCATTGTGAGTTCCTATTTTCATTGCACAACTGCTGAAAACAAGGTGCAGGAAACAAAGCTCAGAGGAGCTGCAGCAGGAGAGAAAAGGCTTTTCTGTTCCCTCCCTGGGCACTCACAGCATCGCTGAAATGGGGGGGATTTTGTTTTTCAAATGGTTGATGGGGTTTTTTTCTATGAAAAACGGCAGCGTAATTTCTGTGTCAATAATTTTGTATCCCTGCATATTTCCTGTTGCTGTAGGAGCGTGACTGATCTGTTCTCGTGATGGACCTGCCACAAATCGCAAAAGGCAGTTTTAAAACAGAGACTGTTTGTGTTTAGGTTGAATATTTTATGAAGGACCAGAAGCTGCTCTAGTTTTGCTCCCAGGAAGAGCAGCTAAGCAAGCCTTACTCAGCACGCTGTTCCTGACGAGCATTTTGGTTCCAGGGATTGTGCTTTGGACAAACATGCAGTCACGAAAGGGGGAAGCAAGGAAACATGAAGGATTTGTTTTTTAATTTCAGATTTAACCACTTCCATTTCAGACATGCTACCTACAGGCTCTCAGGGGACGCAGACTTGCTACCTCACTGGATACTTTCTGAAGTAGTGATGTGAGGTATCCCAAGTTAAGAATGCCATTTAAAAATAACCAAATAATTAGAGTTCTTTAAGAAAAACAAACAAAAGAGATAATATTTTTCTTCTTTTCTGAAATTTTACAGACTGAACCCACAAATGTATCTCTGTTGCCAAAGAGCTGATGCAGATGTCTGGCTGGTCCCCAGCTCAGAATGAGCACGGTGAAAACGGGAAATATTCATACAGTATTTTAGCAAAAACACGTCTCCTTTCACCCAGTCACTAATTAACACTAATTAGCTCCCTTTACTATTAAAACCAAGGAGAGGATCATCATCACCTATCTCTGTTTACTAGGAACACAAAGCAAGCAACCATTTTGGCCTCCTCCAAGGAGACAACACTGGCATTTGTCTTCAGGGAGGAAACATCATTTCCAAATATTTTGTTAATCTCTGCCTTTATTCTTCTACTGAAACAAGGGAAAATATACTTCCAGCAAGACTTCCTAACATGAGACTAAACAGCAAAATGTTTTCTGAAAGAGTTCTGCGTGTTTTGCTGAAATGCCAATGTTTTGGGAAAACAAGGTGTGCAAGTCACATGTTAAGGGGGATGCAGCTCTTAATACCAGTGTCTACCTGTTGTTATTAATTCTAGTTTTTTTGTTTTTACTTTTGCAGGAAATTAAGAGCTCGAGGAAAGCTTTCCAAGGGGAGTTTTCTGGGAAGAAAATCGTATTTTTGTGTGGTTTCTTCTTTTTTTTAATTAACGAAGAAAACCATCTGTATTGCCTAACATTTCTATGGTAGAGTAACTTGCGTTCTTGCAGTGTGGGAAGAATCCTTTCCTGCATTACAAATTTGGAGGAGCGAGGGTCGGAAAATGGTGCTCCCAAAGAGGTGTGGATGTATCGGGATGTAGCCACTGTACAAAGGTCATACTTGGATAACTGGATAGGAAAAAGCATCCCTTCCCTGCCCTCCTGAAGCCTCAGCATAATGAATGGTTTCCATCACGGGGTGCTGAAGTTGCCTCCTCTGACTACTCCGCTGCACAGAAGAGTTTGTAAGATTCACAAAGAAAGCAACTCCTGCTAAAGGCATTAAACCAAACAAAAGAGGCTCTTCATTCACAGACTTTACATGAGGACACAAATAGAGGGAAGCTGAAGCTTTTCTATGCCCCGGCCTGGTGTGCTTATGTACCATGATAAATCTTGGTTGGAATGCTCATTGAGTGTCGTGCCAGGAGCCAGGAAACACACACCACCGACAGGGACCATCTGAGTAAACACCTCCGAGGAACAGGCTGCTCCATGGAGTAAACCAGAACGAGTGACTGGAAAGACATTCCTTTACTGGATATCCTCAAGCACAAAATTTACTCATACCTTTGCATACGGTAGGATCAATATTAATTTATTTTCCTTCTCGTGCCTCAGAGAATAAAGTCCAATTAATATATGAACCCACAAGAGGAAAGGTCATGACACTGCTTAATGCATAGGTCATCTTTCAGGAGTTCTCACAACCCTAATTACAATGGTAATTGAATTATGTTGTCTTAAAAGCTATAAAAATGCTAATTACCTGAGCTCAGTGTACAAACACACTACTGATGCAAAGTACAATCGCAGTCTCAAGAGTTAATTTATATTATGCTACTAATAACATGGGAAAGTGTGGTTAAGCCCGACAAATAGTCTCTTATTAGTGTGCCCCTTAGTAAGAAGACTTTTGGAGAATGACAAATATTTAAACATGAAATTAAGCATGTATTGAAATACTTAATCCAGTCAACTAGAAAGCCATAGCTCTACCAGCCACCTACCAATTGTAACATTCACCTTTCGAAACACTCCTGGCTTGAACACCAAGCAAAGCAGGCCACAGTGTTTGTGAGTTACACAACATGGTGCTGAGTACTCAGAAGGCCTTGGGAAAAAAGTCTTTCCTGGCCCTTCCTCGTTTGCCTGCACTTTATGCTTTGCCATTAGGGCTTGTTTTGAACTTCCAAAATAGCTACCACTGACTTGTGGGTTTGGTAAGGGGTTTATAGTTCACTTAAGGGCTCCTGGGGTAGTTAGCTGGCTTAGGAATTACTTCTTATCTTTCAGATATAGAATGATTTACTTGAACTCTGGTGTGGCTTTAGCTCTGTACTTATCTGGTGTCTGTGAACAAAGATTGTCCACATGAAATGTGAAGGAATCCTCACAAAGAGCCTTCTTGCTTAAGCAAAGCAACTCACAGATCAGACATAGTCAATTCTATTATTTTCAATCACTATGCAGAATAACCTATCCAGTTAATTGAATTAGTATGAGAAGTAGTGCAATTATTGATGCAAGGAACAGAAAGTAAAATGTGTCTTATGAGCTTGAATTTTGGTTTAATGTGTGTGTGTTTCAGATGTCTTGTGTAATGTTGAAGTTGAATTTTCATTGCAGTTTCTTCACTGATGATCTGGATAATTTTGTTTGTTTGGTTTTTTTAGATTTGTGG
The DNA here is from genome assembly GCA_013396735.1 of Grallaria varia. NCBI lineage: Eukaryota > Metazoa > Chordata > Aves > Passeriformes > Formicariidae > Grallaria > Grallaria varia. The sequence goes on from VWZG01009477.1 coordinate 2,207,209, forward strand.
AAGATCAGAACTCTATACAAATCTCATCATTCCTGACCATGATTAGTGTAACCTGGAGCATCTTCCTAGTTTGGACTAAAATAGGGCTGTTGCTTGACATGGCACCCAGTTCTGTTAGTGCCAAACCATGCCCTTCAGTATGTCGCTGTGATGTGGGTTTCATATACTGTAATGATCGCGATTTGACGTCTATTCCTACAGGAATCCCAGAGGATGCAACCACCCTCTTCCTTCAGAACAATCAAATAAATAATGCTGGGATTCCTTCAGAACTGAAGAACTTGCTTAGGGTGGAAAGAATATATTTATACCACAACAGCCTAGATGAATTCCCCACTAACCTCCCTAAGTATGTTAAGGAACTGCATTTGCAGGAGAATAATATAAGGACCATTACTTATGATTCACTTTCCAAAATTCCTTATCTGGAAGAACTGCATTTGGATGATAATTCTGTTTCCGCCGTTAGCATCGAGGATGGAGCTTTCCGGGACAACATCTATCTCAGACTTCTTTTTCTCTCTCGGAATCACCTTAGCACCATTCCCTGGGGTTTGCCTAAAACCATAGAAGAGCTACGCTTGGATGATAATCGTATTTCCACGATTTCCGAGCTGTCCCTTCAAGACCTTACAAATCTAAAGCGCCTCGTTTTAGATGGAAATCTTCTAAATAATCATGGATTGGGAGACAAAGTCTTTATGAATCTAGTCAATCTTACAGAGCTGTCGTTGGTCCGCAATTCGCTCACAGCTGCACCGGTAAACTTGCCGGGAACAAACCTAAGGAAGCTTTATCTTCAAGAAAACCACATCAACCGTGTGCCACCCAATGCTTTCTCTTACCTACGGCAGCTGTATCGACTAGACATGTCCAACAACAATCTCAGCAATTTACCTCAGGGTGTCTTCGATGACCTGGACAACATCACTCAGCTTTTTCTCCGCAACAACCCTTGGCACTGCGGGTGCAAAATGAAGTGGGTCCGCGACTGGTTACAGTCATTGCCTTTAAAAGTGAACGTGCGCGGACTGATGTGCCAGGCGCCCGAAAAAGTGCGTGGGATGGCCATCAAGGACCTCAGCGCGGAGCTGTTTGATTGTAAGGACGACGGAGTCATAAGCACCATCCAGATCACCACGGCGGTACCAAACACACTGTACCCAGCCCAGGGACACTGGCCGGTTTCTGTCACCAAGCAACCAGACATCAAGACTCCCAACCTAAATAAAAACTACAGAACCACAGCGAGCCCGGTACGCAAAATCATCACCATCTTCGTGAAATCCGTAAGCACGGAGACTATCCACATCTCCTGGAAAGTTGCACTGCCTATGACTGCCCTGAGACTCAGCTGGCTCAAGATGGGCCACAGCCCTGCCTTTGGATCTATAACTGAAACGATAGTTACGGGCGACAGAAGTGACTATTTGCTGACGGCTCTGGAGCCAGAGTCGCCCTACCGTGTGTGCATGGTTCCCATGGAAACCAGCAACATCTATCTCTCTGACGAAACGCCCGAGTGCATCGAGACCGAGACGGCTCCTCTCAAGATGTACAACCCAACAACCACCCTCAACCGGGAGCAGGAGAAAGAACCTTACAAAAACTCCAGCCTGCCCTTGGCCGCCATCATCGGCGGCGCGGTGGCACTGGTGGCCATCGCGCTTCTGGCCCTGGTCTGCTGGTACGTCCACAGAAACGGGTCCCTGTTCTCCCGGAACTGCGCCTACAGCAAGGGACGCCGGAGAAAAGACGACTACGCCGAAGCGGGAACCAAGAAGGACAACTCCATCCTGGAAATCAGGGAGACTTCTTTCCAGATGATACCAATAACCAATGACCAAGTGACCAAGGAGGAGTTTGTAATACACACCATTTTCCCACCCAACGGCATGAATCTGTACAAGAACAGCCACAGTGAAAGCAGTAGTAACAGGAGCTACAGAGACAGTGGGATTCCAGATTCAGATCATTCACACTCATGATACTGAGGGGGCACAAGAGACTGGTTTGGGTTTTGTTGGGTTTTTTTGGGTTTGTTTTGTTTTTTAAAGAAAATGAGAAAAGACTGACTTAATAGTTGCTGTTCTACTGCAAAACACTGGATTAAAAGACTGACAAAGCAATGTACTGTACATTTGCCATATAATTTATATTTAAGAACTTTTTATTAAAAGTTTCAAATTTCAGGCTACTGCTGCGATTAATGTAGCGGGGATACCTGACCACAATTCTATATTTTAGTATTTTTTAGTAATTTGTACTGTATTTTCCTTGCTAATATTGAAGTTACATACCATTTAACTTTTGTGTTCTACTGAGTAAGATGACTTGTTGACTGTGAAAGTGAATTTTCTTGCCGTGTTGAGCAGTCAGAACATTCATCTGAGATCCTTGTAAGTGTAAGCACAGGCCATTTTTCACTTTGGTATCAATAAAATAATGTTGAACCTGGCAAATCAGGAAGATCAAGAAGTGGTTGCAAAAATTCGCAGAACTTTCAATGTTGGGTCTATTAAATCTGTAAACCACGACAATATTCAATAAACAAAAATGTGTGTAGTAATGGGCAATATCAGCTGTCTGGATATATCCATTCAACAATGGTGAAATCCAATTTAAAAGCAAATAATTCAAATCGATGACATGCATGAGACTGAAGCTTTTGACACGTGTCAGGAAAAAAATTGATCCCTAGAAGAAGAAAATCAAATTCCTAACAAGGAATTTTAAAAAATAATTTTAAAAAAGTGCTAGGCTCTACAAACCAAGGGAGTAGATAAGAGTTTAGGGATAGATTTTTGGTTATCAAAGCCAGTGGTCTGTGTATTACAGAGAAAATAGTGACGGATGCTCACAGGCATTTGGGAGGAAAGGGCAGGAAGAGAGAAAACACTTTGAAACTGCTTTGAACAGAAAAAGGGCTGAAAGTGCAGTTTCACAAGAAAAGAGAGCGGGGTAAAAACCAAGGCAATATAAGCAAGGTTCAAAAACTGTAGTCCCAAAGGTGAGCAGACAGGTGGGGAATGCAGCGCTTTCAAAGCATATCCAGGTCTGTGTTCAGTACACTGCCTTTACAGTCAGGAATACTGCCCATTACTGTCACAGTTTTCCAGAAATTCCTTGATGAATCTGTAAGGTAACATGTTTCTTTCTGCCTTCCTGCTGGACTATGAGCTATTTCATGTTTAAACCCCACACCACTCTTTGTTGCCGTAATCATTGTTTCTCCAACTAAAAACCAAAGTGCTTTGTACGCCCTTTGGCCAGTCTTGTGTGTGCCTTGATCCAACGCTACCATGTATCAAGCTTTTAAAAGCTAAGAGAAAAAGGAAATAATAAAATACCCACTTTTTCATACATAACTTACCAAGAAAAATCCTGGTCTTATTCATGAATGAAGTTGAAAAATTAGTTCAAAATCGTGCTGCACCTCTGCAGTGCACTGATAAGAAACCCACTCAGAAACTACTACTTTTCAGGTCATGAGCTTCACCTTTTCCTGTGTTCTACTTGACAGCGTTACACTTGCAGGTTTTTCTTTATTATTAACTACATGGAAAACAAGTCTTCACAACCGTGAACAGTGTGAACAATGAAAGGGAAGGAAGGCATGGAGTTACAACCCTCTGAGATACAGGGTTTTTTCTACAGAAACAGCAAATAAGAAGAGGAATACTTCATATTTCAGACGGTATCTCAGACAAGAAGGAATGTATATCACATGCAATTCAATTTTAAGAGAATTTTAGCAATGCTTGGCCTGTCTGTTTCTCTAAGAGCAGTAAAGGATGGAAGATGACAAGGACAAACAGTGACAAAGACTGAGACTGATGGTTTCAGCCTGCAAATGATTCTCCTGCCGGAGATCCATCTCACTGCACAGACCCAAAATTGCCAGTAACACACTTTTTTTTTTTCATGCTCGTTTTCCAGATGTGCCCAGGGAAGTTCCTCTCCAAACTCCCTGTGCCATGGCACTGTTGCCTCAACCTGCCTTCAAAAATGCCTCCTGCAGTTCCTGAGCAGCGGAGGAATCCCAGCTGGAGGAGCAGCCCTGTGCTTCCCTACCGACCTTAACACAAACCACATCTCCTGCTCCACATGGAGCATGGACTGGATCCGTGGGAAGGGGCATCTGATGCTAAACAAGTACATGCTCAGCTCAGTGTAACACACTAAATGAGACTATTCCACTGTGTTTTCCCATCAGGTGCCAACCTAGGGAAGGGCAGGAAAGCCAAGACTGAGCACGTGGAGCCCCGTTATGTTCACAGGCAAAAGGTTTCTCGAGCAGTGAGTGGGGAAGGGAAACAGCACAGATGGACTGGAGGGACCTGTTCTTTGTCTGAGCCACCATATAGGGACCCCTTATATGTGAGACACGGTCAGTGGCTGGGTCACTGGCAAGGGAGAGGCATTCTTTGCCAGCAGTTCTCCTGTAACACAATTAAATAGCTTTTGCTGGGTTTTCAAACTATTTACATGAAAACCTCTCTCCCAATTGGCTCCAAGTTGTGGTGAAAAGGGTAAAAAAACTTACTCAGTGAATACTTCTGAGTCCCTTCTGAGGCACCTCAGCCAGAGGTGCCTGGTCATGGCACGTACCATCTCCAGTGATGCCATGCAAAAGTCATAAAAGGCTATAAAAAAGTTGGTGTTTGAGGAGATGATTGCATGGGAATCTTAAATACAGTGACTTTCCATGGGACACTTATGTCTGTGAGGCAGTAGGGTGCAAATCCAAAGCAACTTCAGAGTAAGCTGACCCTGTTGTTCCTGCTTCACCTTCCACTAAAAGGCGAACGAAAACCTGAAAGGGATCCTGTCTTCCACAGGGAACCAGGTCAGACAGCCAGTGTCTTCCTACCACAAGTGAAGTCAGTGGAAAAAGCAGCACGTTCATGTGTACAAGACCTTCCTTGGGTTCTACAGCAACTTTTACGCAACACGTATAATAAGGAGATTGCTTTGACAAGTGAAATATTGCTTTCAGACTAAACTCTGGATTTTATTTTTTTCCTTTGGATATTTAGCCCAATTTCTGTTCTGCTCCATGTCATGCCTGTCTCCTCAAGACTCTGCTTCCTGCAGTAGTTCCTGCATGCAGTGCTCTCCAGCACCATGCACAAATCCCTTCAGTTGGACAGGTACATGTGCGGGCAAATCCGATTACTACACTGAACAGTTTACTCAACACATTGAGCGAAATAACATTAATCCACATTAAATTTATCTCAGTTTTCAAATACCGTGTTATTTCAGTGCACTGTTCAGTATTTTCTGGTGGCGCAAGGAGTGGAGGTTTTTTTCAGTGTTGCCTAAACCTGTGTGCAGAGTTCACTTGATCAGCACCCCCCGGATTTAAATACTATGCCAAGCATGTTTTACATTCTTTATTATCAGTTCTTTTTTTATTTATATTGCTATCCTGAATCGCTCACGGTCCTGTTTTAACCCAAAAGCTGGGTCCAAAAATACCTTGGTACTTTGGAAACCACGTTAATTTTGTCTCATCTTGGTACCCTCCAGAACTAAATTTGTTTCATTTATAAGCTGTTATTTCCTAGCTTTCTACAAGAGCCTGATGTGCAACAACTGTTGGGGGGGGTTGAGTTTTTGGTTGGGTTTTTTTTCCTTCTGGCTTTAACAGTACCAAATTCAAAGTATTATGGCCTTGGAACACAATTTCCATTTCTCCTGCTAATGCACTAGTGAGCATGCAAGCTATCTTGTGCCAATGCTGTACATATTGAATGTAGAGCAGCAAATGCAATAAAGCAAGAGCAAAAGTAATAAAGCCTTAATTGCTATTAAAATAATTTACTGATGACATAACGCACTAGAGCACGTATATAGACTTCTCTGCTGACCAAGAGGATGCAAGTCTGCACGTTCACCTGCAGCTGAAGTTGGATAAGATCTTCAGACATGAGCTGGCAGATGCCATCTGCCTGGATTTATCCAAACCACATTTGTTTGGGATAGTTTTGGACAGAACCATCATTCACACGGATTCCCTCTGCTTTCAGAACACCTTAACCTTCTTTCCAAATCCAGATATTGTTTCAGCATCACCCTGGGACTGGTCTCTGTTTAACTGTTTCCTTACTGATACCAGAACAACAAGAGCTTCAAGCCACAAGCCAGGACTTACCACCAGTGTTTTGTTTGGTTTTTTTAATAATGGAGCATAAACTTACTCCATACCTGGGGAATTTCTTCTTCCAAATTAGCCCAGAGTGGTTTAGCCAAGAAAGGAAAAGCTCACTGACTGAATTCAGACAGGAAATTTTTACCTATTTTTTTTTCTTTGCAAAAGAATTTCATTTTGGAGGGTGGCAGAGTAAGAGTCCTGTCCCTGTGATGAAATTAGAGCCCTTTCAAACACTGAAGGCATAACTTCGACACAGTATCAGATTCTGGATACAGTTGCTTTAAAAGGTGTATTCTTTTGGTAAACATGAATGTTTTCTTTCATTTTAATAGTTATTTCATCAAATGTTTTCCTGCTCTTGTCAATACAAACACAGAAAGGATGTGGATCTCACTAAAACAGTGACAGAGCAGGTGCTCAAAACAAGCATCACCTTTGTTTTATCAGCACTGGACATGGAGCTTGATGCTCCCTGCATGGTGGTCTTTAAATGCTGGCTGAGGAACGTTCCTGCCCTGGGGGGAAACCAAAACACTTCACATGGGTGTTCAATAATAATTCTCTGGGGTTTTGGTGGTCTAAGGCAAGGACTACAGCACACATTTTGGCAACTGAGCCAACATCCATCATGCATGGACATCACAAACTTCCCGCGCCCGAAACCTGCAGGAATGAATTCCCCACCTTCAGCTGCTTTTCAGAGCCCCTTTGTGTTTTCTTGGGATGAGAATGTAGTGGAGTCACGGCATAAAACCCCTCCAGATTAACCACTTGAGCCGAAAAACTCCTTTTGAAATCTGAAGCTGGGCCTTCTAAGCTTAGCAAGAACACTCATAAATAAGTTATAAAAATAGAAGGGTCCTAATAGGGCTAATTAAATAATCTGACTTGTTCAAGCAGGTTGATAGTGTTCATATAGGCTGATGCTCTGTCCTGTGCAGCCCTCTTAAGCCATCAAAAACAGGGAGGGATTGGAGCCAAGTGCGAGCTCCGGGCCCTTCGCTGAGCTTAAGGAATGTCTGCCTATAAACGGAGCCCTGGAAGGTCCGACTGCTCAAACTCCAGGGGCTGCACCGTGTTCTTTAATCATTAACTGGGGGAACATCATTTACAAAAGGATGACATTATGCATATCATGCATAAATTAGCTTTTTTAAATTTATGCAAAACATTTTAAAAATTTATTTAGGTGAGAACTGCACCGCCAATTTATGTAACAGTGGTTTCCTCCAGTGGCCTCAGTCCCTGATAAAAGCCTGCAGACTTTTTCTTGGGGTGTGGGGCTTGGCTTTATTTATTAGGTTTTTTCTTGGGTTTTTTTTGGTTTGTTTGGTTTTTTTTAATTAAGAGGCATAAATAATCTTACTGTAAATCTTTCAGTTTTCATGCGATACAAAAGTGAACTGATTGACAATTTTAAGTGAATGCCTTCAACACACGGGTGCTGGTGGGACAAAAGATCTCCCCACAAATCTCCCCTTTCCCAACTCACAATACAACTTTCTAGGATTTTACCTTGAAGTTTTGCTTTTATTGCAAGAATTCCACTAGGATAATGAGATCCTATTCGAAACTGGGGACTTCTTAATTTTGGGATGTATTAACATACACAGGTATGGCTTAGAAGCAGAGCCTTTCCGGCCAGGTAACACACTGCAAATCTAAGCCTTTGTCCATCTCTGAGCCTGCTGTACTAACAAAATTTCCTAAATCATCAGCAGCTCAAATAGAGAGGGAGAAGAAGCCTCCTCACCTGACACATCACCCTCAGCTACCCCTTGTGCGTGTAAAGTTGAGTTAATTTGGCTTCCTTAAGTGTTGTTTTTCCATGGATGCAATAATAAAGTAATGACATTTTCTAAAAAAGGTAAACCTTTCTAGCCCAGGAATGGTGATGTTCTGACTAAACAGAGGATTTTAGAAGTGATGTTTTAACTCTTACTCCAGAACTGCATCCCAAATCCAAGCCTGTGTAAACCCTACACACTCCCCGTGTGTATGATTTGCTCTCCCCCTACTTAAGCTACATTAAACAGAAACAAGTTATATACAAGACACTCCTCTGAAAGGAAACAAAATTAAACTATTTCCATTTCCTACACAGTTGGAGCAACAAGGTATGAATGTGGAGGCTACAGAATCTGTGGTATTTTATTTGTTTACATGGTTTCAATGATCTTCCCAAGAAATGTTAAAACACTTATTTCTGAAGCCTGACAGAATAAATTACTGCCCATGAAGAACAAGAGCTCATTACAAGAAAGAAAGCCATGTACAGGGAACATTAACCCGGCAAGTAAATACAATTTTAGGGCATTAGCTGATAACACAGAACCTCTGCCTAATGTCTTTAAAGCAATTATTTTACATAGGAACTCCTTAATGGCATGTTACCTACTTCAGCCACTAAAAACCTTTTCATTTCTCCCTGATACAGAAATGGCACGCAGCACACTAAAGGAAAAATTAAGAGGGAAAAAAAAAACCCACAGTACTTCCAGGTCTTGGAAGCCCTTCTGGTCGCTGAAATTCACCACTCAGCAGCCAAACAAAGGGAGGGGAATATTGCTGAGGGAGTCAAATTGCTGACCTCGTGGTGCCATTTCCCTCCATAAATGGGAAAAGGCAGAGATGGAACTGCCCGTAGCACCTCACAGACCCTCAGCTCTCCCAGTAACACACCTTGGTGCTTTTGACCACAGGAAAATTTGTCACTGCCTTTAAGGGTCAAGAAAGTCGAGCACAACCACCACCTCTAAGCTCTGCTGTTTTCTCCTTTTAAATTAAATAAAGCTCACTGAGAGAGTTTGTTCAGCAAACATGACTGATACACATGCAGAAACCTGATGGTACTTGCTGATGGGTATTGGAATGGTGCTGAACCCTCCTTAAAGAGTTTGCAATCAAATCCAGGGGAGGCACATCACAAAATGTTTACCCTGGAAATCCCCCCTATTCCCTGAATTTACGAATACATGAGTTAAGAGGAGGAAGAAGACAAGCACAGATCCCTAAGAAGTTGCTCCCAACACTGCTACTTTTGCCTGCCCCATATTTGAACTTAACAAGTCTGAATAAACAAGATCAATTAAAGTGAATTTTGGAGGAGAGATGCAACACCACAAAATAACATTTCTGCTACTGAGAATTGAATTATACTGAAAGAAAGAATAACAACTTTTTTTTTTCATAGCTTGTATGTTTCAGGAAGAGCTCAGGTACTGCATTATCTGCTGGCCTGGGGCCAGGGTTGCACTGCCCTGATCCGTGCATTCCTTGGCTGCAGACAGACAGAAGCATTAAGAAGAGCCAAACGCAGCAAAAATTTAGTTAATGGGACTGGTTTTGTCAAAAAAAAATTTGTTTCAAATTTTTGGGGTTCATCTAAAAAATGTTGTCTCAAACACTGAAATCTATTACTGCCCTATGCTATTCTTTAAAAAACAAATTTAAATCTTGAAAGTTAAGCTTTTATTTTTATGTCATGCCCAGTTTTACCTGTAAAATAAATTCTAAATATTTGGTCTATATGAATTCATACCCAATGCTATGATGAGCACATGTTAATGAAGCCCCTTCCCAGTATTTTTCAATGCATATTCTGCAGAGAAGTAAATGGCACTTTGTGCAGCACCTTCCCATCTTCCCTGTGTTGCATCAACTGACTTCTTTACCATTTGTATAATTTTAGTCATTAAATATTAAAAATGCATAAAGCAGCTTGTCAAATTGTTTTTTCAGGGTCTTTGAGATGGGAAAAGACAGAAGAGACATTACACTAGGATGCTAATCAGGATGGCTATAATATGCTGCAGGGAGATTCCTTGTTTGACTGAAAGGGAACAAAAAACACAACCAAAGTTTCACAAACTCAGCTATTTTGACAAAGGGATCTATGGAGCTGCTCATGCAAGAAACTGCATCTTATTCCCAGAGCAACCACATCACTTTGGGAAGGGAGGGACAGGGAGTCTGTCTTTGATATGGATTTGAAGGTAATATCTTGCATCCCACGAAGGAGCACCCCACTGGTACAGTCAGTATAGACTTGATTGTCTTAATATCCATTTTAAACTCGATACTGCAAAACCAGAAGGCGAAGCAACCCAGTCACCAAAAAAAAAAAAAAAAAAATCAAAACCAACGAGCCCTGCGGAATCCTCCAGAAGCACCTATCAAAGTGACTTCAACCCAGTGATCCGGTACAAAGTCAAAGGATGTAAGCTCTTCTAATCCCACGCTTTGAGCTCCTCCAGGCTCCGGCCAGCCTTACCATGGCCCAGGAGCCCTGCTGCTCCCTCGGCCCCTTGCGACCTGACAGCCCTTGGATTTGGGGTTACACTCTGCAAAAACAGCTCAGGAGGGGAACAGAGTGAATGGCATCCTTCGTTCCAGGCCAGGAGGTCTGTTCCATAATCAGCACATTTCTGACAAGTATCTCATTTTTCCTCCACGGAATACTGAACGCTACTGAGAGGGCTCAACGCACGGTAAATACTGTTTAAATAAAACAAAAAATTTAAAGTTACTTACTTTCCCCTCCCACTAATAAAGGCTAACTTTATCCTTCTACATAATCCCTCCAAATCAATTACAACACATTCAGCCAGTTCAAAGGATACTAGTGATGTACTAACAAAAGCCTGGTTTGGATTATGCAAAAATTTCTGCAGCAACTGACTGATGCAAAGATTTCAGTGGCAAAATACTTTCAAGGGAGGAAAATAAACTTAGCTCTTGAAAATACTTCTTGTTCTGTTTTGCCCAGTAGTTCTAGGAAGACTGGATCAAATCCCCACATCACCAGCCTGTTTCTAAGGTCTGCAAGTCAGTCTGAGAGTCATGTGTTGTCCCCCAGTCACTCAATGAAATCCCTACAGTGCTGCCCTAAGCTGACGCTTAAAGATAATAAATAGGAAAATGTCTTAAAACAGAAGTAGCTCATATCTGGGTACACTGGGGTCCAGCACCATCAGCTGATGAACCCATTCCCAGGAATGAACTGACATTCCTGAAGATAGGGAAATAACCATGCTAGGTGCCAGGGCATATGTTCACATGGCTCACCACCTCCTAAAATGCCATTATGGAGAGGAAAACATTGCTGAGAAAAAGGTCCAGCAGGTGCTGTTACCTGTGCTAGGTCAGCCAGTGGATAGTCAATTGATTGCCAAAAAATAAACACTGGGATAAACTTTTGCCTGTCAAACAAGGCACGGATCATGTTTTCTAGTCCTTCTGCGCTTGTACGAAGCTGCCTCTGACATCTCCCCCTGGGGCTTGATCAGACAAGGAAGGGAAAGCAGAGGATTTTAAAGACACTGGCAAAACTGTCTGGTCTTTCAAAATGTCATCGCTAATCTCCACATCATCCAGCCCGCTCGGTAATCAAGATAGAGGAACTGTACAAGTGCAAATTAGTGTCACTTATGTCCTGAAAAAAACGAAGAAAGAGGATCTGGAGTAAGTATGCCCAAAAGCAATGGCAAATTTATTCTCCATGATCAGATGAGGGATTTACTGGAGTTTACTTCCCCTCACATGGAAAAAAAAAACCCAACAAACATGAAGATATCTCCATGACATTTACCATTTGGCTGAGCAGGTTAGTGCAGGATAAAAAGGACGCTGTACAGGCTCAATGGCAGTGAGGACAGGAAGGCAAGGACAGAAAACTGCCAAGAAAGAAAACCCGACTTCTGCAGGACCCAATTATTTATCTTTTTTACTTTTTGGTCTGTTAGCAGAAAAATTAACAGGAGCATCAACGTTATTTTAGGACACTACACATCCCAGTGACCTGGTATGAGCAAACAGGGTAAGTTTATGGGGAGTCACCAGTTCAGGGGCAGGAGAGACATGTAAAAGCAGCCCTGCCATCAATTCCAAGATCTCCCTCTTTCCAAGGAGCACAGGAGCCCATGGACAAGCAACCTCAGCACAGGACTCAGAGAGCACATGGAAAACTGCCAATGTTTCCCTGAGCCACTGAAGCACGACAGGGAAGCGGGCGATTCATACACGGGCTCTAGGAAGTTGTCCAAGACCTTTAAACTCTCTATTCTTCTGGGAGCTGACCCAGATTTGACTATTCCTCTAATGGCAGAACTGCTCACTACTTAATACCCGTGGTTATTATATGCTGATGGAGCAGGTTCCCTGAGCACTGCAAAGTGCTGGGGGTATTTGTTGTTCAATCGACGGTTTTGCAGGAGTAATCATTGTATCTGCCTGGAAAAAAAGACCCATTTCCTATACGGTGAAAGGCAATGGTGACAATTACATGCATTTTTTCGTGTTAGAAAAAAGCTATCAGGAAATTAAATGGTAAAAAAATCACTCCTGCCCATCACACTGACCAACTTTCATACTCCAACTTGATTTTAAAAAACTGACAATATTCTGTGTCCAGAAAAGTATTTTAAAAAAATGTGTTTCATAAGGCCTTTTTTGTAGTATTCTTCATTTACTAATAATTTTTAAAAGTTCTTGTAATCAGCTTGAAAGAGACCAGTAATTCTTGGCTCAGCTGTAGCAGCAATAGAGGGAATCAGCACCATGTGCCAGAGAAATGTAAAATGTACTAACCACAGAGGAAAAGAGCTATAAAACACTGAAACCCATGCAAGTCCACATCAGATTGTCTGATTAACACTGCAAAATCTGTGATATTTACTTTGCCATTCAAGAATGCTCTTTACATGACACTAACCCTGAACGCTCAAAAGCACATATTATACACAGTCATAGTGCAAATGGGAACATTAGTGCTCTATATCCACCTATTCTGTTTTCTTCAAAAGCATAATGCATAATAATAAATTATTTTTCCCTTTAAATTAAATTTCATCAGTCTTTGTCCTTTAAAATACAGATACAAGCATATGGTCAGATATTTTTCTGTATACAGCATCATCATTCTTATGGTGAAATTAATAGGTCTCCCAAACAATTTTTGCTAAGTAGCCAAAACCCAAAAGCAGGGACTGAGCAAATTACAATACTAATACTAATTTATTAAGCTGCTTTCAAATGTCTTCAGCTTCCCCTTTTCCTTCTTTGCGGCATTGTAGGACCACTTGATAAAGGCAAACTGCAGATGTTCAGCCCTTTGTTTACTAAGGTAATTGTGGCTGAAAATGGAATAGAAGTGACAGCACTTGGGCTACCTTGTCTTACCAGCAGCAACGCTGTGCAGGAGTGGTTGCTGCCGGAGCAAATTAAGTGGTATAAATTCTGACGGATAACATTTCTGGAGCGCTTTGCCAGTTCAGGAGGCAGAGTGGGAGCCTTGGAGAGCCGCCAGCACCTCCCTTTATGAACCACTCGTGTCTCTTTCCCCCCTTTGCTGTTTGCTGGGCTATGCAATGCATTTCCTTAGAGCTGCCATCCATATGGAGACTTGGACACCCAGTTAGTCAAGCCGGCCACTCCTGGTAGAAGCCAACCTGCCCCATTTATATCTCTGTCAGCACTAGTTCCGATGTGATGAAACCGCCACAAGCAGAGGTTCATCTCGGCTGAGCACTTCAGAACATACTGTGGGTTCACAAGACAAATAAAACCTCTCAACTTTTACTTGCAGGTTGTCCTGCAAAATTCTCTTTTTACAGGTCCATCTGTCTCACAGCAACTTCATATTTTCAACTTTCCTAAAGCAGGTGCTTTTCAAGGCAGCACCACAACACTTAGCCCTTGGGATTGCATTTTAAATGACAAAGGCTAAAAAGCCCTGCCTAATCAAAGCTGGTTTGTTGGGTTGTTTTTTTTTGATCAGAAAATCAACTGTTTCACACATCTACTGTTGGAAATAAGAGAACAAGTCCAGGCAATATTTTCTATTCCCCACTCCTACTCTAAGAAACATGTGACATTTATAACCACAGTGTAAAAGCTCATTAATACTATACACTGACCCATTAAAAAGGGTTATTGGCTTAACATAATAGGAGATACTCTCGCAGAAAACAGGCAAGGAAAGGAGAGGACAGCTCAAGATAAGTCATCTCCGCACAAACTGGCTCAAAGGATGAGATCATTAAATGACAGTGTTAAAAGCGGCCAACATTTTTCACCTCCTCTCTGCTCATTTCAAAACTGGCTTAAAACTGCCGAATAAAAGCCCAGCGAACACCCTGGTAATGTTTTAAAAGGCAATTCTCTCTCCAAGGGCTGATAGCAGGCAGCGAGTGGGAGAAAGGTTTATTTTAGTTGAGCTAATCTGACAGACTGGCACCTACTCAGAGGTGTTGGAAGAAGTCTGGCGCATCCACACACCCACCAAGAGCAGCACTAAATCCTTAAGGAAGACAGGGCTGCCTGTGCTTTACATTCGCTTTTCAAGTACTTCTCCCAAGAAGCTTTGCTCTGTCTTTTCAAAGGAATCGATTACAGTGAGCTCCCCAATAAGTGTGCTCTGAGGAGCGGTGCTCCCAGCACTTGACCTTGGGCTTTGCCAAGCCTAGTTAAGGCTCAGGGCACAGGACCAAACGGGGTGAGAAATCCTGCCAGCCAAAGTGGATTCCAGATTCACACCCGGTGCCTCCCCCTAAGACCATCCTTTAGCTCAGATAACTGTGGGTTGGTTGGGATTTTTATTTCCATGTACTTCCACAGAGCAATCCTATCCCCCCTCAGCTTACATTTTCCTAGGCTGAAGCCAAGCTCTTCCAGGCTGCTGGCAAAAAGGCTGGCTGATCCTTCCACCATTATCCTAATTACCCTTCCCTGACCTGCGGATGTTTAAACTCATCCTCCTAAGTACAAGTAGGACACCTTCATTCTTTGCTGCTCCCAAATGATGAGGCTGAGCTTATAGAAGAAATTAATATCATCCGTCCTTAAGCACATGACATTCTCCTGAAACCAATTAACGGCAGAGGAAAGTGGCTCCTCTCACACAATAATCCAGTCCTCCCCCACCTTCCCAATGCCTCTCGGCCTTGGAGTTGGCAAATTTATTTAGCATGCTTCTAATTCTTCTGCAAAGGCTGCTAATGAAAATATTAAATAAGGCATGATTTGATCTTTGAGGAACTCCAGCAGTACCTTCGTACAAACTCGCTGCGATAAAAGGTTATCAAGAACGACAGCGGTTGAAAGACTCCAGTCTTTAAAGGTATTTTAACCACTTTAAAAGCCCTTCTTGCAGGAGACAGGATTACTGTGATGCAATCAAATTATGCCCAATTATCTCAAGCATTTTTGAGCATTTGTGCCAGCCACCCACCCTAAAGAAAAACAGAAACTGAAACAAGGCTGTTTGACATGCACAGATACAGAAAGACCAGCGCCTTCTTTTACTCAAACTAACCCAGAAAGAAGGTCATCATCATCTCCTGGTTCTCCCAAGAGCTCCCTCTGATCCACACGGAGTTGCTTTTTTAGCATCACAAAACAGCTTGCAGTGCACAGATCCCTTACGATACCACAATTAACTAATTTCCTATACTGAAATCTCTTATACAGCGAACAGCATTTTAATTAATTCTTCAAATGTATATTCCTCCAATAGGTTGAACCTTAATTAAAATTACAAGTTCCTGATAGCATCATCTTATCTGGTTACAGATGCATTTTTTTTAAATTTGTGGTGATGATATAGCAACCACATTAAAAGGAATACATATTGAATTTTAGTTTTTTTCTGTTCAGCATAACACTAAGAAAATTAATTCAATCTGCATTTTCACTCACAGAATCTGTCTCCTGTTTCTGTAATAAATATTTTTTTGCTTTGTTTCAAACACAAAATCCCACAAAACTGTTTTAAACTTTGCCCCGGGCGCGCCTCCGACCACCAGAGATTTGTCGATGCTTAATCTCATATTACTTATTGCTTAATTAGAACCCCCTTTGAAAGAAGGTGAATAAAAATGGACCATTTAATTATCGTGAGACATGAAAGAGGCAGAAAGTTATTTGTGATCCGAGCTGCTCCTCAGCAGGTTTTTATCGTGTTTATCACAGACATCACCTTCTATCTCCGTTTCAGCTCTTCAGTCAGCACATCTCCTCCTACATCCACCTTCACACACCTCCCCTGGCACCAGCAGACACGTCCATGCACCTGGTCCATCAGCACCACCACCAAACGCTTCCCAGGCCCCACCTCGTGCTTCATCAGCGCTGTAAACCAAGAGACCAGCACGGCAACCACAGGAGAAGCTTCGACAATATCTTTCAAGGGCCAAATGGGAAGCCCTTTCAAGCCTGCCAAGGTTTCTTACAGCTCTAAAGCAAGCAGGGCTTCTTCAGTACAAGCACTACCTTTAAATATTGATTAAAAAAACAAAAAGGTTTGTCTGGAGTCGCTCTTAACAGCAGCCTTTTCTCTTGATAGCCACCCAACGAACAAAAGCGGAGAATGACCGGGTTTATGCATTACATGCACAACTAAACACTGAATCCCATCAGCACTTCCCCACCGCCCTTGTCCAGGAACCATTTACGCCAAATTTCATTCTGTTTTCAGGCTTGGGCATCTGAGTATAATTCTGGCTTCCCGATACATAACAGAATGTGCTCAAAACCTGCAATTTGCTTGAGAAACATTCCCAAATTTCAGTGGTGTCTGAAACCGCTGTCTGAAAGGCTTATTCATGAATTGTAAATTGAAGTGTTACTGCTCTATATTATGCAAATAGCCAAATTCTAGCTTTGTAACAGAAGCAATGAGCTTGTTATCCTGTCAGTCCCACAAGCAGACACCTTCTTAGCGCATCATTTCCAAAACTGCTTGTGTGTTACCTTAACTGCGCTAGTTTAACACTAATGAAGGATTTACCACCGACTTAAATGAGACAAGAGTCACCCAACAATGAGCACTTCTGAAGAGCCAGCCGTTCATCTGGAACTTGGAATGCAAACAATATCGTCATACTTAATAAAAATTCTCGTAAGAACATTTCTGTTAACAAATACAAGATATCCAGTGGAACTGAGCAATAGGAGCATAGGTCCTTCATTAAATAAGCATCACACAATGCATTCCCAAAAGCAACAAACAGCCTCACTTGGGTGCTCCACAATTAGTTTTGGTTAGATGAATTATATAGCTAAACAGCTCCACGTGAAAAATAAGAGTACGTGCAACTGCCTTAAACTAAGATCATATATATCCCGACAGTCATCCTTTATGGAAAAAATTATGCATATGGTGCGTGTGGGTGGACAGAAACCACGGCAGGATGCGCTTTACCTCGCAGCATCTCCGTGTCCCGGAGGGTTCAAAGGCGGCCGGGTGCTTGTCACACCCATCAGCACACGAAGCAGCGCATCGCTATCGGCAATGCCAGTCACATGGAGCCCATTAGATCCTACCAAGTTACCTCATCCCTGCTGGAGGAGGCGCTTCCAGACGGACTCCGCCTCCCACCGGGATGGGGTGACACGAGGATGGGCTGCGTGGTCCTGAATGGAGAGTCTGGTACCCGCTCCGTGCGGGATGCGGCCCTGGGGACAGCACAATGTGCCTTCTGCAGCACACGGCGGGATGACAGACGTCCCACGCCACCCGAGACAAGGACACAGCCCCCAAGGACACAGCCCCAGGTGCTCCCAGCCGGGCTGGAGAGCAGGGCACAAAGCAATCCTAAAACAGTGCTGGAAGCAAACAGAATTCGGAAAGCAGGAACGCATCTGAGCCCCCAGTCCATCCTGTTCCATCCCGGAGCAGTTGGCATTATGTTCAATCCTCTTCCTTGCCTTAAATCGATTGCACTTTACAAAGAAACACTCGATTTTAATGCTTTTCTTCAGTCTTTCCGCCTGCGCTACACCACTTTCTTTACAACTTGCTCCAGGAGCAGCTTCCCATGTCCACGTATTTTGGTTCAAACACCTCTGTCATGTTGAATGTTAACAGGCAAGAGCCAAGCTCTACTGTCTCAGGATACCAAAACATTGGCAGTATTTGGTGGCTGCAGCTGAAAACAACGCGCCGATGAAGCATCAAGTGGTGTTTCTATCAGCAGACGGGAGCAGAAATGAGGCTCACACACAACTGATACGGACTTGATAAGCCACTTCTGTTTCCTCTCCTTTTTCCCAGCTATCCATTAGACAATCTTCTCTCGTAACTGGTTGGGGGGGTGTTGCTCTAAAAGCTGCTAACAGGGTCACACATGCTATGTATGACCCAAGCAGCAGCCGCCACCATCCTCAGACCCACAGCGTCATCAGAGGCACCAGCAGAAATTATGCTGGAGGGGAAATTTGCATACATCTTGTTTTCTGAAATACCCATAACACGCAGAAACCTGGCCTGCGATCTAAATGAGACCAGGGAAATGCTTCCTCTTAAAATGCATTGATGCTGCTCGAGTGAGAAGTTTGCTGCTGATGGGTTTTATATGCACATCTGAGCTGAGCCCAGTGAGCTCAAGACAATCAAGCAATCCCATCGTTTCCCACACTGCAGGAAAATAAGGCCTTTTGCTTCTCCCTAATTATATTCTCAGACAGCACAACAGACTTATCTATTCCCAGTACCCTGAAACTGACAGCGCTGTTATAATATTTAGTAACGTATTTCCAAATGTTAAAAAGAAATACTAAAAAGGAGCAGCAAACGCAGAACAAGAGGCTCCTGTCCGTGCTTCCAAAAACACTCGAGCCGAGTCCACTTACACACCAGCATAAATCAAACAGGCACAATCCAATTTAAATATGAGTCCTGCAAGGCTTTTTCATTAGTGCATGGTTTATGCTTTTGTCATCTTTTGACTAATTCTGTTACATAATGCTGAAAGATTTACTGTATTACATTACAGCTCAGCTAGTCATAACAGAATTTTAAAAGTTAATTTTGTTCCTCTGTTTCAGAAGCTGGAGAATATATTACGTCTTTCAGCTTTTCAATCAGTATATTTTTCTGAAACTCCTCTTTTTGTTTCCTCTTCCCATTTTACATTAAGAAATACATGTCCTATGTACTACTGCTATTTCCAAAAGTAAATTTAAGAAAGCTCCCATCTTTGTGCTCACTGCCTCCCAAAAAAATCAGAGCTTTAAATGTTTTACTTTCTTCCCTATTTTGCCCCAACTTATTTCTTCAGGGTCTCTTGTCAAGCAGTGGCAGCTGAACAGTTCGGCTCTGAACTTACGGAAAAATATATAGGGCCACATTGCCTTTGTATTTTTCCCTGACTCCGAATGGCACCGATAATTCCACTGAAATTGGGGAGATAAATTTACAGCCCGTTTTTGAAGATGGGAATACAATTCTGGTGAGCTATTGCCAGCTTTTTACCTTTAATTGTCTTCCTTAAACAGCTGCTCCTGAACACCACCAGAGGCAGGAGGATGCTTGAGACTGAATCACCACTCCCAGAGCTGCACCACAAGGGATAAACCCGCTGTTCAACATCACATGTGCACTTATCTCCAGTGCACCCTCCAACTGGTTTTTAATAGTTTTATTCACGAGTGTTTCAGTCTAATTTCTCAGTTCCCCAGCAGCAGGACACAAAAGGACCCAAAGGCTCCTGTATCCACATCACCAAACCAGAGTCTTGTGTAGAAACTCAAGTCTGGTGTCCCAGATGTTAATGTAAAAGGATGTTTTGGCCCAAAAGACTGTGTAATGTGCATTAAGTGCAGAAGAAAAGAATAAAACAGAACCACAGGAAGACAACCACCAGTGCACAGCACATTGTACCTACAGCTTGACGCAGACAAAAAAAAAAAGCACATTAAAAAAACCCTAGAAGCCAAGTTACTGAGAAAAATACCTTCCAGTGTGTGAATAATAAACCTATTATTAGGGATTTTCTAGCCTTTGTATTTGCAACTCATTTAAAAGGACCGCTCAGGAGGTGCTGTTGGTTCCAGACTAATTCCTTCCAGATTGTGTCGGATTTTCCCACATACAGAAACAAGTGGCACACTGAACTTGGTCAGATCAAGGCGTTTCCTCCAGCTGCTTCAACACCACTTAGAGAAACTCATCTGGTTGCAATTATGACTTTACTGCAAAGTTTGGGTTGGTTTTTTTTAAGCACCGGACCACAAAAATCATGTTCCTCATTCAATTCCCATTGAAGTAAATAGGACAGTTTCCACAGACTTTGATGGCTTTTGGATAAGGTCCCATAAAATGATGAAAAATAAGAACTCTTTGTCTGCCAGGGAGAGAGGTTAATCTCTTATCCTTAGAGCCTGCACATCAAAGAGCTCTGGAGCTGCACACTAAGTCCAATACGTATGGACATATCATAGTCATAGTTTAAAATGAAAAATACGTCTATAAAACACATTTTCAAGACAAAGGACTTGGATTCAAAAAGACTAAACTCTTGTCAGTGAGGTTGCAAGTTATCAAGTCAAAGAGATTAATCTTCAAGCTAGAAAAAAACCAAACCTGCTAATTTCATTCGTGGATTTTCTTTTCATTTTCCTTTAACTAAGATACAGCAAATCCTTATCTGAGTACGGTTTACTTTTATACCTTCAATTTGTCACAGAGCATAATAAGACATACTCATACATATTTTATCTCCAGATGACACAGTTAAAGGCAAAACCATTTAAATGTCACTAGAAATGGAGGAATCCTTTAAACCCTTTCCCAAGGTGTGAGTTACAGCCGCCACACAGAAGGTTTTCAGCACAGTCCTCATCAGATGATACTAATCCCAAGGAGCACTTTGAAAGAAAATAACCTGTTTCCCTGAAAGGTCTCGACAGAAACCTCAGTGCCAAATTCAGACTCAAGTTGTGCCACTTTAGTGTCTTTGCACCAGCCAGACCCAATAAGCTCTTTAACAGAGACCAGAGTGAGTGTAAGAACCACAGCTGCATATTAAACAATATATTTCTTCTTTGCTCAAGCATCTATGACCAACAAAACCATGCGCACAGTGAGAAAGTTGTGGGTTTGCAGCAGCCATTAGTTAAGGGTGTCAATAATCTACTGACTACTTTGCTTTTGCCCTGAAGAATCTGAAGCCACTTCTGGTTCTGTGAATAGCCATGATTATAGGAAAGCAGCAGCCTTAATGAGCCATAGAGAGTGTGCTGGAAGAAGAGGCTGGGGATGAGACCTTGTTCTGCCTTCTAACAGGTTTCTTGGCCACTGTTTTCCCTCCTTGTCACATACTCGGTCTCTGAAGTAAACACACATTTCACCTCTTCACTTATAATGAATTATATGACAACACTACCTTTTGTTAGAACTCTGCTGGCTGTGTTGATTTGAGCTTTATGTTAAAAGTGAAGACTAAGTAAGTTCAAACAAATATCCTTAGCAAAGCAGTTTTACTTTGAAGTTTAAAAACCAGTAAGTGAGAGAAGGTCCTTTGCAGCCTTTTAGCAAAACTAGAATTCTGCCCCCTTCTTTCATTAGCGGTAGACCAATTCCCACCATATTCCCAGGACAAAGTACAAAATACTGCCATTCTTCTCTGGCAGCCCAGAAAAGAGGTGGTTGCTTCGTTCCAAATATGACAATTAATGTTTTGCATATACTGAATAATACTATACATAACTGTTCCCTTTTATGTGGCTTGTTCAAATCAGGCCACAGTTAGCACTGACTGAAAGTTATCAGATTATGGAAAATTAGATTATGCCTTCATTCCTGGTTAACAATTAACATCTTTCACTCTAAAAACCTGGAGATTGGTACCTGAAACAACTTCTCTCTGTTCTTCCAGCTCTGTGAAAAATAAAAAGTACTTTTGCAGGCTCTAAACTTAAACTAGAGCCTAGAAACAGATGTATAACAGCAGAAGACAGACCAGCTGGACTGGCACAGACTGCACTGCAGGCTGGGAGGAGAGCAGGGAAGGAAAAGAGGAGTTTTATATAAGATGCTGTAGGATTATCCTAAAGGAACGCTCCACCCTCCACCCCCAGCAATTATTCAACCTTCTCCAATAGCCATTTGTAGGATACGCTTTAATTTGTGGAACTCAAGTCTATTGTTTATCATGTCATAATCTGGAAATAATTGCAGAGATTAGAAAGTATTGAAATGGATTTTTTCTGATAGTTGGGAAGACTAATTATGTATTTACAGCATTAAGTACTTTCCTACTTTATTTTCCTAAAAATGTTTCAGTAGTTGGGGTTTTTTTTCCAGTGGGCAAAAGACAGAATCACACAAATACAGTAATAAGGGATGTGGCAAATCTGTCAGGAAACAAATGTTTTAAAATGTATTGAGTGAATACAATGGCATTAAAACAACATATTTTAATATATGGAAATGAGAAAATGCAAAATTGTTCAATAACCAAGGAAAGCATCGGTGCAGGAGAAGCCTTAATGCATGCAGTCACATCAGGGTTTATTTGCTTGTTTCTCTGCTGGCAGCATTGTAATAACATTGATGATGTTCAATATTGTATCATTTTTCCCCCCACCTGCATATCACATCTGAAAAAAAAAACCCAACAAACCACCCACAAGAAACTGCAGAGGATGAAAACACATTCCACTGAAACCAAGAGAAGTTTACCTTTGAATTAATGAAAACAGTATTTTACTCCAAGCTGAAGTGATTTGCCCCGAGAGAGGCACAAGTTAGAAGCGGAGCTGCTGGTTCTAATCCACTCCCTCAACTCATCACTGGCTCCACCAGGGCTCTTTCCTGCCTGTTTGTGTCCAGGACAAGGCACATGGCACAGCACAGAGCAGCTCTGCTGCCCTGTCAGTCATCTGGCCCCCTCTGACTTTACTGCAGTGCTCCACAGACCTAAGAAATCCCTGCGGATCCCACGTTAAGGGGGGGAGCACGAAATCGATATATGCTGCAGAACATACAGAAAATCCTCTGGCCCGAACGTGCTTGACTCAAACTGAGAATCCTTTCACAGATTCCTCAAGAATTCAGGTCTTCAGTTTTCTCCCAATCAGGGCATCACTGGAGCTTCAGCAGAGTTGGAAGCAACTCACCCCAAAGGCCCCATAGGAAACATGTTGACAATATCATGCAAGTACCATCCCTTTCCCACCCAAATTTGCTGCCAACAGTTGTCACTGCATTTGTCCCCAGAGCACACACATCTTGTTATGACTCAGTTATTTTACTTTTTAGTGGTCACTCCTAACAGACCAAATTCTGCTCATGTTTGTCTCCAGACAAGCAGCTCCAGCCACCGCAAGGAATTACTGATGGTAGAAATCAAGCAGAACTTGCCCCAGTTTCCTTAACTGGCTAGATTGAAAATCTGTCCAATTAATCCTCTTTAAAAAAAAAATAAATAAAAGAAAAAAAAGAAAAAGCCTAGTAATGCACTGAAAGTTATAGCTCCATAAGATCCTTTAAGGAGTATTGCCCAGGGTTGGGTTTTGTCATTTACTTTTGGTCACTTTACTCATAGTTGGGGGGGGTTTTTTGGTTTTTTGTTTGGTTTTTTTTTTTTTTGTAAGAGCAGTGGTGAATATTAAGAGCTGCACCCCTTCAAGATAAAGAACTGCTGGGAAAAATACCACCGAAGGACAAAACTTACTGTCAAAGAATGTCTCTTACTGCTAAGCATCAATTTATCTGCTAAGTTAACTGGAACAGCACACCTTTGCAACACAGAAATTGTGCAAAACAACAACCATCACCTCAAATGATTCATTTCCTGCATAAGATGGGGTCCAGTGTCCAAACATCCTCACTGACGTGCCTTAGGGTAAAAAAAATCTTGTTTTCTATCAGTAAGCAGAAGCTACAGAACAATTATCCTCCATTCCCCATAGCATCTGTTATCTGAATTCTCTGATGTCAGGGGCAGATTTACACTTTATCCCCAATGGGTGCTGCTTAGTTTTGGCCTCTTAAAAAAAAGAAATAATAAAAGGCAAAGTGGTAAATTGATAAGAAAATCTTAAATAGGGAATGCAAGGAGCCCTGCACATTCACGGAGAAGATCGACAGAGCCAAGCAAAACCAACTAGAACAGACTGTCAGGGAAATAATAAAAGCTGGCAAGCTGCTCCTCGACTTCAGCTGCCCCTTGGTGACTCGAGAGTGTTTTCATCTTTTCTCAAGACAGCACCAGTTACACATCAATGCTTTTGAGTGCCAGCCTCATTAAAGTCTATGTTGGTACCAGCTCCTATAGCCAGCACAAAATTAATATTCAAACTTCAACTGAGAACACTGTCACAGTTGCTCCACCAGAGTTTGCATACAAGGAAAACAAGTGTTACAGAACAGGAAAATCACGTTAACTGGGTGCTCAAATTGCCACTCTGAGCATTGCATACTAATGCATTAATATTTGTTTTTAAAATAAGCATCTGCTACTGGAAGAGAACGTAAAAGCAGCTGTTGCCCAGAGCACCACGAGGGCTCAGGACAAGGAAGGCTGCAGGTCACTGCCATCTGCCTGCCCACTGGCAGGCAACAGGGACCCTTAAAGCCAAGCCTAGTTAGGGCAAGACCGAAGGGAAGACCTTTCACAAGAAACAAAGATGGAAACTGTTTCAGAGGCAACTTCTGTGCAAGTATTTAAAATACTGATCAAAGCCAACTCGATTTGACCGATTCCGACTGCACAAGAAGAGAGATTTCCTTCTTATTGGCAACCAAGAGATACATGGCCACCTGAAGTCAGGCAGCAGTGGAGACCAGAGTTGGGAGTTAATTGATATTTTAGGGGCCTCGCTCACCTCCTTGGGCTTTCCTGTGCCTCAAGTCCAGTGGCAAAAGCAGCAAACCCGTGCACGGAGACATAAGCTGATAAAAAGCTGCTAAGCCAACTGATAGCAAATCTGACCTTGCTAAACTGCTTGGCAGTAACTTAAGGAGATAAATATTATTTCAAGGAGCAGGGTTCTCCTGGATACCCCATTAAACTTCAGGAATAACAAGCCACGACAGGGTGCAGGCAGGACAGCAGGAGAGGGATGCGCCTCTGGGAGATCAATGGCAGAGTTATTCAGAGGGAATAGGTACATACAAAATACGAACCAACTTCTTCATTTTTTAATAACATGCTGAATGCTCCCCAAGTTCTCCAAGTGAAAAGCCCTTGCAGAATGTGCTTCGCTCCTCCTAATGTTTCCCCTTAACTGCATTATTCCTTTTTGTGCCAAGACGCATCCAGGTACCGCTTCCATACTTGACACCACCTCCATCACGGAATGTAGAGCTCAGAGCCAATCTGAGGAGGGAAAAGCAATCTTATTTCCACACGAGGTGATTCTGTTCTAGGCTGGATTTACTTAAGAAGACTCATTATTAAACAGATGAAATTACACAAGCAATAAAATAGTTTTGCACAGGGCAGTGCTAAATACTTCAGCACCACCTGCCTTAACTTTAGGACAGCACTATAATTCAGCCAAGGAAAAAAGACCTGATTCAGTTCTATTACAATACAAAGTCTTAAATCTTTTTTTATTTAATAAGTCATTTCTGACTAAGTGGAACAAGAGATGGCTAATTTGAACGATTCACATATACTAGTGTGTATTATTCAAAGCAGTAATATTTTAGCTCAAAATAGGTTAAAAATTACATCCCAGAATTCTACACTAAATACAGAAATTTGCTCAATTTCCTCCTTGTAAGAAATACAATTCATCTGCAGTTTCATTTTTATTTAAAAGCTATAATTAAACCTTTTGCAAGGCCGAAAGAAATGTATCACTTAAAGCAGCAAATTTACCTGTCATCCCTAAAAAAATCATTTCAGCACACTAAATTCTATTATTGATAAAGCAGGAAAGAGGGTTTTTTTAATGACAGGCCACGAGGTCAAGAACCCACCACCACAGACACCACTATTCCCACCAAATGCCACTGGAGAGATGGAGAACATCACTGGAAATCCGAACTCCAAGGAATTTACAGTGGCACGAGCAAGTTTCACATTATTGTGAATCAATTCTATTTTTCTTGGGGATAATTTTGTATATAAATCCAACAAGAGAGAAGGCAGAGCCATAATTATGCTCTCCAAGGGAAGGGATGCTCCGTAAGGGAGACAGATGGCTGCGGCTCACATGCTGCACTCCCCCTTTTTCCAAAGTTCTCCTGCAATCTTATTGTATGGGCTTTGTAACTTGCTTGTTTGCATCTGTTGTCATATTTTTGTGAGCTGTGTGGCTGCTGAATAGAGAAAAAAAATGCGTTGGTTTTGAGATGGGAGCAGATTTTGCCCATTTATCATAATAATTCCCTCAACTGGGATCCGGCTATTTTCTCATTAAGAAAAATTCAAAGTGTAACATGGTTTTATTGCTCTGCAGTCAACAAAAGCAAAATGGAGCATTTTTTAAAAATGGAATAATGCCTCTGGATCAATAAAGGTCACAGCTACACTGGCAAAGTACCTCCAAAACGTGTTAGGTGGCCTTTTATCTCTTAATACGCTTGTCCATATTCACAGCTAATTGGAATAACTTGGTCTCAGCCAAATAGAACAACCTTTTAGCACTGTGTAAGAGCTGCAAGACCCAAGCTGAACATCAGATTAGTGTTTCCCATAATGGTCCTGTCGTGTATCTGACTCTTATTTGCTTTAAAATCACCCCAGTTTATTTTGCACTTGAACTCCACGGATGTCATTTGTCCCCATAAGCCAGTTTTAACTCACATTAACAGCTGAAGGACTGTCTTCTCCCTTTACCCAAATCTGCAATTATGAATCAGAGAGTATTTTGAAATATGAAGTGAGTCTAGAGGAGGTCACAAGGATGCTGAGCGGGCTGGAGCACCTCTCCTGTGGGACAGGCTGAGAGAGCTGGGGTTGTTCAGCCTGGAGAGGAAAAGGCTCTGGGGAGACCCGAGGGCACCTTCCACTGCCTAAAGGGGCTCCAAGAGACCTGGAGAGGCTTTTGCCAAGGGCCTGGAGAGACAGGACAAGGGGGAATGGCTTCACACTGACAGAGAGCAGATCAGAACAGACATCAGGAGGGTGATGAGGCGGGCACAGTCTGCGCAGAGAACCTGTGGCTGTTCCACCCCTGGAAGTGTTCACGGCCAGGTTGGATGGGGCTTGGAGCAACCTGGGATAGTGGAAGGTGACCCTGCCTAGGGCAGGGCATTGGAACCAGATGATATTTAAGGTCTCTTCCAACCCAAACCATTCCAGGATTCTGTGATTCTAAATACATAATCTCCACCTCCCATTGTCTCTCAAAATAAGATCCACAAGTAGTTTCATTGTTGAAAGAGATAAACGTTTTAGGCGCTGGGAGAGGTGTAGAAAACCCACTGGATGTAACACCAGGCAAGAACTGATGTGGTGCAACAGCAGGATCTCACCTTCTCCAGCCAAGTCCAGCAAACTCTGACAATTTGGCGCAGTTTGGAAATGGAAATGTTGCTCAGATACACTAATAATGCAAAAGACACCACTGCGTATCACGCAATGGAAATATATCCTTAAGAACTGTAAAAGGAAAAACTTATTGCAAAGAAAGGAAAACTTTGATTTTTCCCAAGTCCCACAACGAGCAGGTACTGTGGTTACACAGAGTACACCACAATATTCAGATTTGTAGTCAGAATTCCAGCTAGCAGGACAGAATGCAATTTAAAGAGTTGCTAAATATGTGCCTTCCTCCCCCTCCACATATATATCCATCTATATAAAAATTTTGTGCATAATATAAAGTTGCCACTAATGCTGGAGTCCCACTTTGACAATTTTATTTTTAATCTCTTTCCACCTCACTCTCTCCAATTGAATAGAGGACATGTCAACTACCAGGCTTAATTTCTGTTCTCATTAGCTTCTACATTATGCAGATGTCAGGTCAGGAAGAACTGTATCAGATAACCAAAAATTAGTAATAATTAACCAATCGCAGTGCAGATTGCCTGAAGAGACCTATTCCTTCCAAGTGGTAAATTATTTTTTAATTATCCCATTGAGATGGAGACTTCTAATTGCAAATACTCTAAGCAAGGAAAAAATATACACTGGGGAAATCCCACATTATTAGCAACTGTGCAACTTTCTACACAGGTTTTGCAAGTAATAATAGATCTTTTCTAGTTAAAAAAAAAAGTAAAATTCTTGGAATACTTCTTCATTGATGCAGATAAGCCTGAAATTGAAGTGCACTCGGAGGATAATGGAATTGACAATTCAATTTTTAATGTCCAAATAATATTTTTTTAAGTCAACCAAATAAATTGAAGCCAGACCTATTTAGAATGTGCAGATATAAAATAGAGCAGTTTTTGAGCAGCAGATATATTTTATTAGCTTAAAACTAGATGACGTCAATATACACCTATTTATTTGGCACTTGAGAGGCACTTCATTTGCTCCAATACAATTTTACAGACCCAGAATCAATCCTGAGCCCTTTACCCCATCTTTCCATTATAGGAAAGAACAGAAAAATGTTATTTAGTACCTGAGAACTTCAAGGTTTTTCCACTGTCCACAACCATCAGATTCAGCTTCTCACATACCCGAAGAAAGGAAATAAAAAAGTTCCAAAATTACCACCGGATCTCCACCAGGACCACCGCAATCAACATTTTGGAAACCACAAAATTAGAAGTATATATGGATGTCCTGAGCATTCTTTTAAGATGCTGCATCTAATTAGGTCTTCATTAATATTTTCCTCGCCCTCCCAAAAATAACAATCTTGGGTGGCCTGAGCCAGCAACAACATCCCCCTCTTGGCACAACCGTTTCTGAGGCCCAAACACCCTGCAACAGGCATTTAATAAAAACTCCAGCTTATCAAATCCTAATGCCTCGTTTGTCACTTCCAGATTTCATAACAAGCATTATCAGCCTCTCCCAGGATCCCAGCAAGCGAGCTTGGTACTAATGTGGTTCAGCCACAAACATTCCTGTTAATACGGCTCGGGCACACATTCACTACCTAATCAGCCATCTGCCACCCTCTGGAGATCTCCCTCAAAGTTTGAAGGGTAGATGAGGATATTATGCACTAAAGGTGGAAAAATCCCAAATCCTTTTATGTGGCTGCCTTTTTTTTTTGTTTTTTAAAACCAGCGTCTTTGCTGCTGAAAAGCTGGAAACAGTACCTTGGTGCAGAAGGTGCACAGATTTCTGCTCTGTGGGTGCAAAATATAGTTTATAGGCCAAGTGAAATCCGTAGTCAGCATCCAGTGAACTGCTGGCCTTGCAAAGAGAGAAGGAAAAAGTCAAGTTGATGTCTCCTGAGAGGGAGCCTTCGGGTGAGTCTGGGTGCACAATAAATGTGTGCAGATTAATAGCCGTGATTTCGGGCTCCCAGAGAGTTGGGGAGGACAACAGTTTGCTGAACAAAGCCAAAAAGGTATAGAAAGGTTTTCGCTCCACTTTCTTACCACCCTCGTTCATGTTATTTTAAATTTCATACCAAAATCCAGGCTGAAATAGCTGACAGCGAATCCCACACCTCCAAAAAAATTTGGGATTCTTCTCTAAATCTGTAGACAATGTAATCAAAGCTCAGCTATTTTTGAGGTGACAATAGGTAGGGCAATACAGCTGCTGCACCCATTGGGCAACTCTTCTGCCCAGAAATTATTCAAATTAAAAAACCCTCAAAAAATACAAAGCTTTCAGTGAGGAGAAATAATCAAAAACTACCCTTTGCAGAACTGTTTACAAGCCACTTCAACATGCGGATTTTTACCTATCCTAGCTCAGTGCCACCCTTGCTTTCCAAACCTTTGTGCAGAAGACAAACAAGGTCACTGCAAAGAAGTCACCGCAGAGCAAAACCCCTCCTGCACCACCAGGCTCGTTCTGGTGTGACATTGCAAAAGTGTGACATTGAAATCCAGGCCACCTCCCCAACTTACCCCCCTCTCACTGCAGTGCTTATTTTCTCATTAGGCTACTAGTGAAGAAAAACCTACCGAGGGGCATGAGCCACATCTCTGCTCTGACCTCAAACATCTGTAATTAATTGGCTATTCCGGGTATTGTCCAACATGTTAATTGCCAAGGTCCTTTCAACTCCAATTTGTCCGTACAGTGCTGTGCTCAGCAAAGACCCCTGAAGTCAAAGCCATTTTTTTTCATTCCCATTACTGCTATTCCAGTTCAAACACTGCCCCCAGAAAGCCTATAAAATGCAAAAAATTTCATTTCTTCTGCATCAGATTTCCCCCCTTTTATATAAGCTTTAATGCAGCTCATAATGAGGCACCACTAGTTAAGGGGGAAATTAATGAAATAAGAACAGGCCTCCAGATGAAGATTTTAAAGCCTGTGTCAGTGACACAAAGGGGTTTTGCCATGTTAACATATTTAATTGAGAGAAGAGTGGCAGAAACTGGCTAGAAACACAGATGATCTCTTGTTCTGCTTCAAGGCACCTGATATTTTGTGATCAGACATCCTGATATATTGAATATACCCCAGTGCTTTTCCTCTCCTTTCCCAAATGCAGATCAGAGGGGGGAAAAAAGCCCACATAGTGGAGTTTTTCTGTTATTTCTTTTAAAGGAAAACTGAAATGGTATCTGCTGTCCTTTTTAAAAGAATCATTTTACTTAAAAACACAAACCTTTCTGCCAAGGTGCACAGAAGATTAAAACATGCAGTGAAGTGCCAAAGTCAGTGAGCCCATTTCAGACTAGGAAAGGCTCTATTTGTATTTATAAAGAATATGATGTATTTGCCATATAAAAAACAGAGTTATTCCCTACACATTTTCAAAAAACAAATGGAAATTTTATCATACAAAGGCATTTCTTTTCCATAGCATTTTAAGAGTCAAATAGTCAATAAAACCCTTTTGATAAGAGTTTAAAATTATGTTCACCTAATGAATTCTTTAGTCAGCACTACACTTATCATTTGAATTCATCAATTTTATGATGAAGCACTTCCCAGACTACTTTGGACAAAAAGACACGTTACAGTATTGTCACTCCAGTAAATGCAACAAAACAGATTCTTTTTTTCTGAACACAGACACTTCTGATCTGCAATTGTAAAGCTGCCTACAAGGCTGCCATTCCCTCAGAAAAAGGGCTAAATGCACAATGATTTTAATAAGAATAAAATACTCCAATGCAAATACACACAGCAGCCTGCACTTGACAGAGAAGGGACAGAGTCTCTTAGAGAAGTCTTGTGATTTCCTATTAGGCTTGTACCACTTGCATTGCTGCTGTGACACCGGATGCCTTTCCCACTCAGAATTGCGATTAGAAAGAGTTATTGACAAAAATAATTATCATTTCATCAATTAGTTTTCCTGTTTTCTAGTAGTGCTGCCTTACTTGGACATTGGTTTTGCAGTTTACCACTGAAATAGAAAGCTGAGTCAAGGAGGAGAAGAAACAGTTCCCATTCTCCTTTCCTCCTGTCTCAATGTAGTTAAGTTTTCTCCATTTTCTGTCCTTTTAAATGGCTGTATTTCCCAATCAACTCATGTTAAACACGCACCAAAACCAAACCACCTTTCAGAAGCTTGAGAGACAAGCAAAGAAAGATCTCCGCGAAGAAAATAAACCCAAAACCCCAAAGGAATACAATTAGATACTTGTACTAATATTTACTCTTTTCTCAGGGTATCAGAGTGGTTCAAAAGATGGACTGCAGAAATACAGAACATGTGGTCAAACAAGTAGCACCAGTGAAATCCCAAAGGCACGAGGCCAGGGCTTGTCTCCTTCACCAGGACCCGGGGAGGAGGTAAAACAGGGATGTGCTGAAGTCTTCTGACTGTTTTCAGCACACAGCACTAGAGCAAGTTCAAAAGAAACCACTGGGTTTATGTAGTTAATCTACAACAGAGTTGGAACAGGCTCAAAAATTCACAGCAGAAAAGTGGCAAGTAATAAAGCACAGAGACCCTCCTGTCTCTGAGCGACTCATCAGAGGAGGCTGAAAGCACTCCAGGAAAATCCATCACTGCATCCTCAGTGCAGCCAATCCTAGGCAGGCCACCCCAAACCTTCTCACATCCCTATTAAAAACTGGAAGACTAAAACAAGGGAAACACCATATCTCAAGATAAGGACTTGCCACCAGCGAGCAATTGGAATCAAGGCTGGGAGAATGAATCCACTCGCCAGGACGCAACGATCAAGGAACGGCCTGGATGTGAACCTCTTCATTTCTTTTACACCTTCCCATATCATTTGAATTCTCTTTGGACAGTCAGTTATTCTAGTTTATAGAATCATAAAACCTGCCTTTTTTAACCTCTATTTCCAAGCCTTCCAAGGTTCATTGGAGTCATCGCAGACCCACCTTGAAGCTCTGCCTCGCAGACCTACTTGTAAAACAACATGCCTACAGCTCCCTTAGTCCAAAACAAACCCACAAACATTAATAGTAAATTCTAAATGCATCCTAGATTCCCTTTAATAGGTTTTCCAGAAAGATAAAATTAAGGTTAATTACACAGTTTCTGCCACGTGCAAACCAGCCTGTCCCTCACTGTCTCCAAAAATCTCAGCAGTTCATCTTCACGAATGAAAATCTATGTTGGAAAACCACAAAGCCAATAAGAAAGGAAAAAAAAGGAAATGCTGGAGATAACTTGATTACTTAATGATGAACACAAAGTTTATCTAGATCTGTAATTTCTATCCTGTATTAGAACAAGGGATAATAAAAAGCAGCAGATTTTGTCTTCACCTCAGGGTTTTTTTTACCTTTATGTAAATCATCCATTCCTTGTCTTCATATTCCATTATGTAAAATAAGTCTTTGTGGCAAAACGTACCACACATTTTCCTACGCTGAGCATGTTTGGGAAAAGCTTCACCTGAGATACCAAGCGAGGGGCAGGGCAATGTCCTCCACTTGGGGAATCAGCGACACATCTGTGACAAGCCCTGAATCTGAGCGGGCTTTTCCAGAGTTGCAGAGTTTCCTGGGGAGGCTGGATTCAGTTTCTGCTCTTCCTCACTTTTCTTGGGAAGAAATCAGAGAAAGGAGCTCGCACAGAAAGGCAATCTAAGACAGCTCCTCTGTAAGACTGGAGGGAAGTGGAGCGGAGCAGGGGGGAACCAGAGCGAGACAAGAGTATTTGGAGCTGGAAAATCGAAAGCACTATTGATACACATGAGAGGATGTAAGTGCATCCAAGACTGATGGGCAGGGAAAGGAGCACAGCCCATGGTAAGAGCTTTAGCAAACACATATTTGGGGGAAGTTGCAGAACGTGAAATGTAGATTGCCAGATTATAGAGAAATGGAGATGAAAAGTTGGATTAAAATAACTTGGAAGGCAGGAAAATCAAAGAAGTCACTGACAGAGAAAAGGACTGTGAAGGGGAAATAAGTACTCAGCAAAACAAGAGTGGAGGTAGAGACAAATAGAAGACAGGAAAGGGTATAAAAACAAGGATTGGATACAGAATTTAAGAGTGTGCTTGTTAACCTGCTCAAATCAAACATTATTGTAAAAAATTACACACAATTACAATGGCAACCCCTAAGACCAGAGTCATGGCTCCAGAACTCTGCTAGAAGTTGAGATGATGTGACTGGGATGACACACAAGCTCAAAACAGTTAAAAATCCCTGTTCCAGCAACCTGGCAACTCTCCCCATGCAGCCTCTACCCGGTCACAGTCATCAGCCACCTTGTTATTGGGGTATATTGGACATAAATTTAACAAAAAAAAAAATGCTGGAGATGTGGTATAAGAGAAGGAGCAGAGCAGATCCAAATCTCAAATAAAGCCAGTTGTGAGATGGATCCAAACCCGTCCAAAAGGCAGGAATGCTTCACACTGAAACAGAACTAATCACTTCAATTCCAGTTGTGCAACCGGCCATGAATCAGGGACACACTCCCACAGGTTGTCTGCTTTCAGCAGACAGTGGGAAAATGTCCATAAAAGCTTCCTGGCTTTTCCTTTGCACATAATAACACTACGTCTGATACATGAGGGACATAATTATTGTGTGGCCAAGTTGGAGTAGGGAAAATGATAGAGATTCCAGATGGTTTAATGCGAAACCAAACCACTTCCCTTCATCTGAGGGCTTGGTTTTGTCTTTCTCAAGAACTCCAGTGCCACAGATGATTTTTTTGAGAATAACTCAAGAAACACAAACACACAATGGCTTAGCCTCACTCTTACATTATGTTTTCATCATCTGAAACCTCTTGAGAACTTTCATTAAAAGCATTTTTTAATTCTTTACGAATCCCTCAAGCACAGCTGTATGAGGGCATTTATTCTCACCAGTGAAAAGGTTTGGTGTGACTGCTGTTCATCTCCCAGCAAACCCTCACTGCTCAGGCCCTGTAGGTTCCAGAGCAAGCTGCAATTTCAAAACTACGCAGCTGAAAACATATTCCTGTGTAGGAGGAGGAGGAGACTGGGAAGGCTGGGACTCTCCAGACCCAAAAGGGAAAGGTGGAGACGAGCCATGACCCAGGTTTACAAAGCAGCACCCACCACAGAGAGGCTGCAAACACCCCACAGAACAGAAGGCGATTTAAAATGAGGGAAAAGTCCATTTAAAACTGGTGAAGTCATTTTTCACCCAGAGCCTGCTGGCAGGAGTCAAGCAGCAGCAGCAGGTCAGACATGGTCACAGCCCCCTTTGTGCAAACGTCTCTCTTCGCTTGCCAAAAAAAAAGAGCAACTAAGGAATTCAAGCTAAAAAGACCTCCCAGTGATGGTG
Source organism: Grallaria varia (assembly GCA_013396735.1). Classification (NCBI taxonomy): domain Eukaryota; kingdom Metazoa; phylum Chordata; class Aves; order Passeriformes; family Formicariidae; genus Grallaria; species Grallaria varia. The sequence continues at coordinate 2,241,901 of VWZG01009477.1, forward strand.
CGTGGGGGAAGAAAAAGCCATCCGAGGTGGGGTTTGTGTCCCACCTTGCACATCCAGGGCTTGTCGCCTTCTCACCAGCTAAGGCCCAGGGAGAGCCATATGTCCCACCATATGTCCAGAGCACTGACCCACCTTCACCACAGAGCATCTCTGCTGCTGCAGCCGAGGCTCCTGGACCAGCACACTTGCACTGATCCATTAGGAATACCAGGATTTAAGCTTTAACTCCCTGTGCAGCGACAGAACTGGGTTGCTTTGGTTCTGTTCAGACTAAGATTCCCCCCAGCTTTCTGGCTCCTTGCATTTGTATTTCCCAGACATAGCCTGGTGAACACAGAAGCCAGGTTAACAGATGGGAGGGAATAAAATTGATGATCTTGGATCCATTTCTGCTAAATTGACAGGCCCATTTCTACAAACTAGGTATTATATACATCACACAGCCAACAAATGAAGTGGTTGACTCCCTGAGCTACCTAACAAAGCTACCCAGAGAAATTAGACGTGTTATCTTTGAATGCCCCAGGGGCTGAAACAACAGGAAATTCATGAGCTTATTCATAACCACCAATCTTATTTATAACCACCTATTTTACAGCATTACAGACACAAAACCTCAGATTTTTACAGTCTCCGTCAGTACTTCTCATAGGTAATAAATCAGCCTCAGCAGTTTGGTAAAGGAGTTAATTCATAAAGCCACGAGCTCCTCTAACACATGAACACGCCGCAGCTGTTTTATATTCAGGGTTTGGTGTCATACTGTCAATTCTCCTCCACTTTGTTCCTTCTCCTTGTTCCCTCAGAAGAATAAAAGTTACTGTGAAGTGAAAAAAGAAAAAGAAATCACTCCTTAACTACCTTGAGAAATATGTTGCGTGACTATGAAAGCCAAGCAAGCTTGAGGAATTCAGGGTCTTGAGACAGAAAAATTGTACAGCTGTTGAAAAAAGCCCAGAGATTCTCCTCAGGAGCATCCGAGGAGAGATGAGTCCATGAAATTTGATGATATCGGAAGAACAACTTGGTGCAGTAAGTATCAGAAATTTTCCTACATGAATACAGAAAACAAGTGATAAACTTTGCCCTCAGAAAGGGAAATGGAAATTTTCATGCACGGACAGGAACGCGGCCCAGGGCCACAGCCAGTGCTGCACCTGCTCTTCCCTTGGGAATTACAGAACATTAGTGGGAAATGAGAAATTCTGATGAAGGACAAAACGTAAGAGCGAAAGAGCCTGGAAACCAGGAGAACAGATCATGAACTTCACAGCATTAAACCTTCTGAAAATCTCATCCTCCTGCAAAACACACGCACACAATCAGGTATTCAGCAGATTTTTAATAACACTCATTCTGTGACGCATTTGCAGCTGTGATGATTTTCCCTCCAGAAATCACTTGCACAAGCAGCAATAATGTTCTTAAATGCACAATTAACAACTAGTGGTAATGAAAGTACTTTGCTTTTAAGAAGTACAGTACGAAATCTATATTATTTTTGCGTTTTCTAGAACTCCAGCTACTGACAGTCTTTGAGCCCCATCCTCTAAAGTTACTCCAAGGTAAGAAGGGAAAAATATTGGCCAGGGCAGCTGAGGAGCCAAGAACAGCTTGTTTTCATCGAAAATGGTTGTCTCAAGAGATATTAGTCAGGCCTGAGAACCCACCTTCCTGATTTTATTCGTTTTGGAAGCAGATACACCACACAAGAGCAGTAGCAATCAATATCAGTCCGCACTGCAATGAGCCTTCGCATTCAGAAGTTCAGCTGCATCCAGGGTCAAAAAGGGCAGAAAAAGAGTATTTGAATAGCACAGTGATCCATGAAACTCAGCTCAGGGTGGTAAATAACATCTGTGCCCAAGTGAGCTATAATACTTTATAAAACAATAGCAAACGGCTACACTACAGATTGATGGAAAAGCATTCCATCATCCACCAGGCAAAGCTGTTGCCAAAGTCATCTTTCTGCCTAAGGAAAGGGACTTTTGAGATCATTCCACTAACTTCCAAGCTTGCTAAGCAAGTTCAGAGGCAGAGTTTAAAGATATATAGTTGTGTGTTTGGCAACAAATCAGCGAGTCACTGTGGATCACAGAGACCTGGTTAACATCTTGCCAGTCTCACAAAGCAGGATCTACATCCTGGAATCAGCCAGGGCACAAAGACCTCTGTCCCAGCCGGCAGCCAGGTGGGAGATTAAACAAAATTTAAAACAAGGAAACATGTAAAGATGTCACTGGAAAGGGAGGGAAGGAAAGATGTACTCTGACATCTGGTATAAGAATGTATTTACCTCAATGCACATCTGGGGGGACACTCCAGAGAACAATTCCTGGCCATCTTAGACCATTAAGAATAAGAAAACTGCTTTCACTCTTGCAGCAATGCGTGGACACAGTTCTGCTCAGTTTATAGTGAAGGCAGATGTTTGGATTATTACTCCTGGTCAGTGCCCACTGAAGGGAGTGAAAAGCAGTCAGTGAAAAAAAAAAAATCTGCTGACCCTCTTGTGCTACGTAAAACATGAAACATCCAGGTTTCCTCCTGCTTTGTGACACAATGAAATTGGAAAAAAATACTATTCTTCACGCTTGAGGGATCTTTCAAGTGAATAGCAGAACAAGTTCAAACAACTTAGCCAAAATAATTATTAAAAATGTTGTCATCTAATCAAGACTCAGATTTTACAAAGTTTTGACCTAGTTTTCATAAAAAGCACCATGAGAAAGAATCCGTTTCAAGTTTGGCCACCTAAAGCTCAATGCAAGCTTAGCGATTACAGAAGCAGGAGGAAAAACCCCAAACAATCGCTACCATTTCTTTTCCTTCCTTCCTCTCCAAAACCAAGCATTTTGTATTATCCGTCACACTTTGATTTCTCCATTCTTTTCCACACTGCACAGACTGTTGACTGACTAGCTTTAAAAGCTTATAGAACAAGCTGACTTGATATACAGAAACCCCAAAAGATTTGAAAACTAAAAGCATACACACAATCAGCATCTCTCTCATGTTTAAGAGTCCAAGACACATCAAAGAAGCATAAACTCCAGGTGTTACTATGCAGGAAGATGTAAGACAGATAAAACAGTAATTCAGATAAAACTGCTGAAAAAATTAAAATATCACATGTTTCTAGGGTGGGTTTTGTAAAAATTATGTTTAAACTGGTAAGATAACTGATTGTTCTTCAGCTTCTGCAGGAGCAGCATCACACGTGAGCACCATACACTACTTGAAGGTAAAAAACTTCAGGGAATTTATTAATTTAGAGCAGTAACAAACACCACAGTACAAATTAGCTACTACATTTGACAACACTTTATACAAGTGCTATCAAAATGCCTCATTTAATTGAGATCAGTGTGAGCCCTCACAGCGGGGAAGGAGCTGCTGGTGATCCCGGTACCCTGTGGATAGGTCAGGCAGCATCTCTGACTAGTCAATCAATCGCTGTTTACCCAATTAATAAACTCTGAAAGAGACTTCAACTGTCTAAAAAAAAAATAAAAATTCACATTTGTATCAGGGGGAAAAAAAATAGTGTCAAGTTTGTAAAAAACGCAACTGAAATTACATGTGGTAGAAAAAGCTACTCTTCTTCACATGACCCAAGCCCTTGTAGTAACAGCAATTACCAAGAAAACAGCAACAGATTTCTGTGCTACCTTAAACAAGAATACTGACATCATATAGACAAATCTCTGCAATTTCTATTTGAATTTCTACTCGTGCACTTGGTGTGAAAATGAACATTCCAGTGACTTACTGTTAGAAACACCAAATTGAGAAATTTATATTGCAGAAGTGATAAAAATCAAACAATTAACTGAGATTCATACCCTCAATGTGATTACTGGCTATTATCACTGTGGGGGTATGTATTTTTTTATATACATGCTCATATATATGAATAATTAATTCTAAGATAAGCATTCCATAAGCTGTCATTTGTGTGTTGCTGATTTAGCTTACTTTTCCGCTAAGAGTTTCATTTTACTCCGTTTATATGTTTTGTACAACTGTTTCATGCGGAGTTCAGAATTTAACCACTTGTACTGCAAGTGCAGCAGCATCTATTGCACAATACGTTGGTTTTTCGCCTGACTCCATTTCTTTCAGAAACTTCCCCTCATGTATTTTTCAATCCTGGCAAGGCAATGATTCCATTATTTTCAAAGCACTCCTTTCTGAGCGATGCTTTATGTGAAATTGTGTGCTGTTGGGCTGCACCAGAACAGCTGCAGCACAGCTGGTTTCGTAAGGGAGAAGAGTTCCAACCTGACACTGCCCGTCCCGGCTTGTTTGCTCTGGCCTTGCAACTCCTTTTCTAGTTTTGAAATAGATGATCCTAAATTTCAAGACACTTTTGAAGCAGCTTGTTGCTTTTAATGAACAGAGCCTTGGGGGCATCGTTATTAAGGGAGAAGGAATCCAGCACACGCTGCCTCTCGGGCTCTATTTCAATAGGCCATTAGAAAGCTGCCACGTTTTGTCACATTCCTGACATGTGGCACTTCAGGGCTTTGCCAGAGCCCACCCTAATGTGGGATTATCCTGTCCAACCTTATGAATACCTTGCTGAGTCTTCAGGGGGTTTGACAAAACTCAGCTCCAACTCTGGGCCTCTCCTCGCCCACCACCAGAAAGACACCCAGCAAGACCCCCACTGCGTTCAACCTTCCTTCTGCCTGCCTGTAAAAACTCTTCAGAACTTGGAGTTAAAGCAACAGAGAACAGCGAGTCACCCGTTCCTGTAACAGTGGCTGGAATTGTGTCCATACAGCTCGAGGAATTCTTAATACCACATCATTTTCTCCCCTTTGAAGACCAGCACTGGGCAGGGACATTCCCTTGGAGCACCCAGTTGAAGCTGAACATCATTTAGGTGCCCCATGAGGCTCAGCATCACTGTATCCCCTGAAACATCCCTGCCTTGCCTAATTTGGAAAGGGCTGCCTCGCCTTTTCATTACTACTGTAATTTCTTCACTGCTATGAATCACCCGTTCTCTCCCCTACTGGTTTTGTTCCATAAGATTTGCTGCAACTCCTCCTTGGCACCAAGCAGTGTCAGCTGCTTTTGTGCAAAACCAGTGACTTGTTTTATATTTCTATTAAAATACAAACCAAACATTTTCATAACAAAAATGATTTAGTCACCAATACTTTTTCTTCGCTCCCCCTTTCTCTTTTGCTTTCAAGAAATAGCAGAGACAGTCGCTAGGATTCCTTAATCAAAGTTTAAACATCAGGTATCTGGGATGTTCCTCCTCCTTCCTCATGCAAATTCTGTCTGAAGAAAGTTCAGCAAAGAGAATTATTACCAGGATTCCCTGGCTGGTAGTGACCCTATTAT
>VWZG01009477.1:2247326-2303426 GCA_013396735.1 Grallaria varia
CCTTACTAACTTTTACACTAATTTGGCAACATAAGATAGGTAAGCAAAGAACTTGGGCTCATCACAGCTGTAGGAAACAAAGTGTACAAACAAACCTGAATTCAATCTGTGAAAATTACCACAGCTAAGTCAAAACGCCACTAAAAGCACCAAAACGCAAACCAAGAGGCAAAAAAAATTCCCATTTCACATCCCACATAAATCAGCATTGGGAACTATCCAAATGGAACCAAAGCATCCCATTTCGCTGGATAACCTTTCCCAGTTCCAGGATTTGGAGGTTTTCAGTACTTTAAACAAGTGCTGCTTACACTTAACGCAATATACAGGGAGCATGTGGTAGGAGAGAAAAAAAAACCCACACCAGAAACCTCATTCTCTTTCAACACTGAAGGAAAATTTAAGTTACATGGAGAATTTATTCATTGTGAGTTTGCAAGTGCATACATTTGTTCAACAGAGGAAACTGAAAACTTAGTGGTGGTTTGGTTTTTTTTTAATGTCTCATAACTGGCAGCTCCAATATAATCCTAACCATTGTATCTAATATTTACAGGTGGATTTTAGCTCTTAATAAACTGGAAACAGCAATTAAGTCAGGGCAGCCGAATCCAGGTGTACATATACTCGGGTAAAGCACTATATTTAGGGCAAGAGAACTGAATTGGTACCAGCTGAAGGTGAAGGATGGAAATTAACCCACAGAGGAAGAAATAATAAAAAAAAAAAAAGGCCTATTTTCTCAGTGTTTTAACCTTTCCAGAAAATATATCTCTATGTTAACTACATCAAAAAAAAGCTTTAGTTTCTTATATAGAAACAAAAAGAGGTAAACATCAGTTACACTGCTGTAAGTGCTTCCCTGCTCTGAACTTTTATTTACCCAGATTTTGGGCTATAAAAGCAGAGATACAAGTTTTTTGTTGCCATTGCAACACAGTCTTTCATCCTCTAACACATCAAGGACACACATTACTGCTCTCCTGCTTTTTCACCATCTTTTAAAAAACTCACATGCAAAACATTGTCTCTTGCATTATTCCATTTGCGGGATAACACTAAGCATTGAAGCATTTTAATGGAGAGAAGAATTTTTACACAGCCATTCAGAGCACCAATATACATGAATTAAGTTAAATCAATGGCAAAAAGATGTGTTAAAAGCACCCACCAGAACTGATTACTACTGAGGGTTTCTAAGTGAGACTATTGTCCATTGCAAAAGAGGATCTCAAATAGCAACTTCCATTTAAGAAGGAAGATAAGTTAAAATACCAGAATGTATTTCTAGCCAGGAAAAAGAGAAAGGGATACGCCTAAAGAGAGATGTGTCTTAAATTCAAGTTAATGGAAGCTCAATGAAGAACTGCAGTAATTTTAACTACCTGTATGTGGTGTTTATAGGCCAAAACTTTTCAAATTCAATGTGTGACATTACATTGCAGAAATAAAAGTCATTGAAGCACAAATCTTGCAGAAGGGAAGTCAGTTACTCCTTAATATGCCTGCAGTTACCAAGGAGGGATCCCAGCAGACAGCACAGGTCCCACCTGTCTGCACTGAGCATCCTCAGCTGCTCTTTACAGCTCCCAGGCACTTTAGCAGCAGCAACCATTGCAACAGGAGCCCAAGAAATTACAGGGAAGACTTGCCCATAAGGAAAATTAAAGGAGCTGGGACTGCTGCCATTAGCTGTGCATAGGCAATGCATTGCTCATGTGTGTGTGTGTGTGCTGTACCCGCCTCCAGGCCCGGCTGGATGGGGCTCTGGCCAGCCTGGTCTACCAAAGGCGGCCCTGCCCATGGCAGGGCGGTGGAACTGGATGGGCTTTCAAGTCCAGTCCAACCCAAACCATTCTGTGATTCTGAGATTTATCACTTTTGGAGCAGAACAAACTCTCACAGTGTGCTCAGGGCAAAAACAACAGCACAGAAGCATCTGGTTCTTCAGCCATCCCCTTTCTCCACTATTTTTTTTGAAAAAAAAAGAAATAAATTCTGGAGGGAAAGCCACGAACTATCAGCTTAGGTCAGAAAAGAGATTAAGTGTAGTTACCTTCTGAAGTATTAGATAATTATTGGAAATATAATGAGTTTCCAAATAGGGCTGTATGTCACAAATTCCACATTAATTCAAACACAGGCATTTAACAAAAAAAAAAAACCAAAATCATTCTGCCTTATTTGTTAGCACACACTGTTCAGCCACAGTCCAAAGTGAGAGACTGGGATTTATTTATTCACAGAAGTGTAGTTTACAATTCTGTAGTTAATAGCTGAAAATATTTTCAGCTGGCAATAAACCCAGCATTTACTACAGGTCATAGAATTGAGATTACAACATTTACTACAGTTGTAGAATCAAAATTACACCCAGCTTTTGATCGCTGTGTAAAGGAGGAATTTCCACACTTGTGCAAGATGAGAAGGTCATCTCCTGCTTCCCAGCACTGCCATTCCCGCTCCACAGAAAGAATCACACACAACTCCAGCAGATCCATGCTGTGTGTGCATTCCCTCCGGCAAGGTAAGGAAAACACCCAAATTATCCTGCAATTACAGGGAGCACCGGGAGTGCTGCAAACGCTGCCGCTCTCCCAGCGGCAAACAAGGCGTAATTTTGACCTGTGACTTGACACAGCCACCACAGCCAAGCAGATGGAAGGCTGGAAATTAACACCTGGAATTCAGTCCCAGGAAAGCAGATGCACTGAAGGCGTTTTTGTAACATTAAGGCAACAGAAGCATTAGTTCTACTGATGTGAAATACCAGGTACCTGCTTGGAGAGCACCTGTCATTTACATTCTGCTGAGTCTTCAAGAATATGGGGGAGAAACACCCCAAACAAGTTACACTGCTGGTAAAATCAGGCCTTTTCCAGCCAGTCAAAAGACAAGTATCATGGCCAACTTGCCCTATGGCTTAACAGTTTCATCTCACTCTAGAAGGAATGTAGTGAGTTCAAAAATTTAAACCTAAAACACTTCACACTAAAAAAAAAAATAGGAAAAATGAAGCAATTTTTGGTTTATGCTTCAAACTGCTATTAATTGGGCAACATTCAAAAAGAACCCACTGCTGGTCAAGTTATGGCTCTAAATCCACTTATTCGGTGGCTTTTCTCCCTGCATAATAGATTCTATGATATTTTAAATAGCATTGGCTGCTTCATGAATTCTTTTTGTTTTAAAGGAAATAAAGATGCTATTGCTCAGCTTTATTGGTTGGGGTTTTTTTCTTCCTGCTTCAAGAAAAGATGACAAAATCACTAAGCCTAATCCAAACTACAGTTGATGTGGCTGAGCATCTGTGACAGTTCTATATCTGCTCAGCCAAGTCTGTCTGGGAAACACCACCCGGATACTCAGAGAACGTGTTAGGAAGCACCTTGGGAAGGTGTCCCACTTCCAAGGCTGCCAATGTTCCTGAACAAGAAGCCACTTAACATGACATAAACAGGTAGTAACACCCACTAAAGCCCAGTCCGTCTGACTGGAAGTAACAGCCTGAAACAAAGAGCTGTTGCAAACACCCACTGAAGATGATGAAAAAGTGAAAGATGCTACATTTAATGTATTTAGACCAAGACAAAGGCCTAAATTAGACATTTTCCTTAGGTTAACCACTTGCCATCATTCTCCATAGGGAATGGAGAGACATCAGTAACTCCAAAAGAGAATCCACCTCAGCTGTGGAGCACCTGTCTTAGGAAAGGCTGGATTGCCTTCAGAGATCCACTCTCGCTCTACTGCCTATGGAAGAAGCAGAGGGGCCAACCTGGACAATGGAAATGGAGGCAAATTCCACCCTCAGATCAAAGAAAACAGAAGATACTTATTATAGAAAAACATCATGCCTTTGGCTCATTGAAATCAAAGAGAAAAGGAAAATGTTAAATTGAGAAATGTCTCTTTCCAACATGCAGACAACTGAAATTCCACCGCTCCCTGTTTAAGACAACAAGATTTTTCCTCAGAAGTCAGAGTCAATCCCTGCCCACGGCAGGGGGGTTGGAACTATGATCTTTAGGGTCCCTTTCAACCCCAACCATTCTGTGATTCCCAAGTGCAGACTCCTAAGCGTGGACAGAGTGGATGAGAACTTACAACACTTGCTCTCCCAACACTCCTCACAATCTAAATACTCCCCGATGACTTGCTCAACTGCAACACTGCGCAATTACATGGGTATATTAAATCTGAGAACTACAAGCCCAGAGCATCTTGTAGAAGAAGAAAAAAAAAAAATCAATTTTGTTGTTACTTGGTTAGTTATGGCATGGTATAATTAGCTCAGCTCATTAAACCTAAGACAATGAATACAGAGCATCTTGTATAAACTTTACTGGCAATACTACATATATAATTTGCATCTTGCTGAAAGGAGTAATAAATGCATCAATTTTCTTTTTGAAAGGATAAGCTTCATATTGCTTAATGCAAAAAGAAATTAATATTTCGAGAGAAATTTATGTTTCTAGTCATTATTGCCTGAAACAGAAATCATACTAAAATGGGCTTTTACATCCCTGGCTGGAATAACCTCATCCTGAAGAACAAGTAAACATCATTAATTTGTTTTCTTCTCTGACCCTGCACACCAGCATCCCCCTTTTATCTGCTCCTCTCAGTTCTGATGATCTCCCCCCTTAGTCCTTTCTCCTCATCAAACACCCACCACTGTTCAAGGAGATTTTTGTCCCACTATTCACTTGGAGCTTCTCAAAACCATTTACTCCTTACCAGGAGAATAAATAGTAAAAAACTACTCTCTGCTGTCATCACACTACTCCCCCACTAGTTAAAGATTTCTCTGTAGAGGTTCCTACTCTCTGCTATTTAAAATATACTTTTGAGAAAGGAGCAGCCTGCTACTGCAGCTCTGTGAGGAGTGGATTTCTAAGCACTTCCCCCTCACCTCCATTTTTCATTTTAAAATATACTCTTCCTCTGAAAGCAGCTAAAAAATGAGCCTAAAAAGGGGGGTAAGTAACTGCCATAAGTCCCACACCACTTCCTTGTAAGAGAGAAAGACTGCCTTTACAACAACTACCAAGATATTCTGAGTGGAAGAAGCCTTCTTTCCTTTGCTATTGATGATTTACTAAAGGCTGGGTATAAATATTTTTTTCCCAGAAATTGCAGCAGAGAAAGTCCTGCTTATTGAGGGAGAACATCAGTCTCAGATTTCCAGGGTGGGGAGTTCAACCAGGGATTTAAAGTGGCCCCAGAAGAACTGTGAAGTAACTCATACGACTTCTGAAAAACAAATAAAACAAGCAGCATTCAGAAGAGTGGTTGAGTTGCAAATGGGAATTGTTAGTTTATTAAAAATAAATTGCATCTTAGACATTAACAGTCTGTGTGTCCTATCATGCATAAAATTTCAATCCTGTTTTATTTGTCTCCCAGTTATATGAATTGTTTACAATATTCACTGATTACAGTTATATTAGAAAATAATAAAACAAGGAGTGTGAAAAACAAGTCCATTATTTAAACCTAATGTTTAATTTTGCTTTGCATCGATATTCAGCAATATCAATTGGGTGCAAATAGGTTTTGGGCATGCTATTTAGGTAGCAAGAACAAAGAAACTTGATCAACAACAGGAAAGGCGTAGAGGAACAGAGGAATGAGGGGAATACATTAAAAGTCATAAAGCATTTTTAAAAGCCTCATTAGATTTAGAAATGTATCAAAAAAAAAACCAACTACCTCTTCTGGAAAAATCTATAAAATTACACAATTGAAATTACAAAGCATGAGATTTCCTGTAACGGGGGAGGAGGGTGGAATCTGAGACTTCCCTGTGCAGCCCAAATGCCGGCCCCTCTGGAAGCGCACAGCTGCGCCCGAGTGAAGGAGATAGGCAGCTCAACATTTCGGATCAGTAACACATGGCTTAAGGCAGGTACAAAGAGATTTCCTTCCCATGTGAGCCATTAAAATCTCCAGATATGTTTCAAGCTCACGCTGTGGAATTACAGTAATGGAACCGTCCTGGGACCTCAGAGCTCCGACCACAAGTGTCTTTTGTTAAGGAAACCTCCGAGGCTTGAATTTCCATTTAATATCAGCTTTCTACCAAAATACAGATAGCCTATCTAAAACATATGGACAAATATGCGTTTTAACATGAAGCTTCTGGGGAAATGTATTTTTTGATTAACCCTTTAAACATATCTCCAAGTGCTTCGCTAGTCCCAGTGGGACAGGACTTCAGGAAAGTATTTCCTACTGGTTTTTTGGGTCCTAATACCTGTTGTCTTAGAACATGAAACATATGCAAATAAAATTTGCCATGCTAACTAAAGAAACAGCAGCTAGATCATCTAAGACTGATAATACTGCAAGGGATTTTTTAAAAGTATTTGCATATGGATAGAAAATGCAGATAACTTGTCATGTAATTTTATAGGGTACTATAAAAGCAAAAGCTTGCTAAGATATGGAAAAGCAGAGTGTTTATCTCAATCTCTCAACAGAACAGAGTTGAAAGGAATGAAAACTTCTCCTGGACTGACTGTTAAAGATGCAGGCCAAGCATCTCACAATCCCATCAGCTGCCCTGGTTGCTGTCTGCTCCCATCAGGCTCCTGAGTGAGCAGCTCACCCGCCTCTAACACAGGAATCTTAAAAACACATTAAAATACAAGTTTCCAGCAAAAGAAAACTCAACAGCTCCTGTTTTCATCTGCATCATATTTGCAAACTAAGCTGAGTGTTACTGTAACACAGGGGCAAATCTTGGCTGTCCTTGGGCCAAGCTGACGGATCTCATAGAGTGTGTGTGCATATGTATATATATGTATCTACAAATACATAAAACCTCTCCAGATCTCAGGACTGCCCTGTGCTGACAAGCAAGGTAACAACTAAGGGAGTATTGTTTTACTTCCCTGCAAGCTTGCCCTGATGCTCTCCCCAGATGTTACCTTCCTCAAGAGCCTCTGAAGAGACTTTCATTAAAACTAAACATCTGGAAAAAGTTAAATTAGAGACAAGTAGTTAAGATGCAACATTAACTAAACTATCAGTTGATTATAAACCTATCCCATAAATTCCTTCAGCCCTGCCCTGTTTCAAGACTCATCCAAGCACCTGGTGACTCACAAGAAGCTTGGCAAGTCACCTGGAAAGGGACACTGTCCCTGCTTAGGACACACAAAACTTCACTTGCAGTTAAGCTTTATAAAGACCAGGCTCATGAACATCTCACCTGCTGAACCAAGTGAGAGCTCAGCTCTGCAACAGGTGAACTGATGAGGGAATTGCCTTCCTTAAGAAACGTCATTCCATGGAGCAGTTTTGACTCTGCTACTGTTACACACTCCAAAATTATGCAAGTGTGCGTTGAATAATTCACTATGAATGCAAATGCCCTCAGCCCTCCTGGCTGCTTTGGAGGCAGGAGCCGTGCGAGGTCGGGCCATCCCTCAGCTTGGAGCATGTGCTGCATTTTCTCTCACGTTCCCTAGTTCAGCTGCTGTGCCTGTTTTACACAGGAGAAAGCTCCAAAGCCTTCCCTGTCATCCAACTGCCATTTTTTTACTCTCTCCAGTTTATTCCAGTTTCCAAAGCGTGGCTTCTCCTGGCAGGCACGCTCCTCAGAAAGGCGTGGATGTGCGCTCTGGCTCTGTTACACCTGCGGCACAAGCTCAGCCTCCTCCTCTCATCCAGGGCATGTCTCTCCAGGCTGTCACCCAGACAACTGCATATTTCAGGAACGGAACTACCGCAGCGATTTCCAAGCGCTTGGAATTCAACACGCAGGTGTTCCTAAAGAATTTGGTTGCTTGTGTGAAACAGTGGAGGAACAAAGAGGTGAACAGGACCTGACAGAGGGAAATTTATCACCGCCAAGGCAACGGGGATCCTCACCCCGAGGCTCAGCACGGACACAGCCCGGCAAGCTCAGAGTCTCAGCTTCCAGCTGCTGACACATACCTGGAAGCCACAGTTGTGCTGCCATCAGCTCACCAAACCTTACTTAACAAAAGCTTTCCAGGAGCCCAGTAGGAGATTCCAAGGAGAATCAAGGAGCGCCTTTAGCTTTGTTTTAATCAAGGTAAAATGTTTAAGCACGAAGCAGCTACAAGAAAAATTAATGTCATTAAATAAGACCAAGCTCTACCTATATTCCCATCCTTCTTCATTACACTGCAATCTCAAACCTAAATTCAATCTTGCAGGAATTTTATCCTTTGTATTTACATTCCAAAACTATGTTGGCTCTATAAAAATGTATCACTTTATCATTTCTGCAGCAAGGAAAAGAGACAAAAAAAAACCCAAAAACCCAGATCTGTGAATGTGAAAAAATCTGGTCTGTATACAGCTATTAAACAAGCTCAATGAAATCTGCTGTATTCAGGTATTTATGTTTGAAATGCCAATACTTTCTTTAGTATATTTGGATAACATCCTAGAATTGTTTGGGTTGGAAGGGACATGAAATCTATCTCACCTAGTTCCAACTCCCTGCCCTGGGCTGGGACACCTTCCACTAGCCCAGAGGTTGCTCCAGACCCCATTCAACCTGGCCTTGAACACTTCCAGGGATAGGACAGGCACAGCTTCTCTGGGCAGGCTGTGCCAGGGCCTCACCACCCTCACAGCAAACATTTTTTTTCCTAATATCTAAACATACTCTGTCAGTTTGAAGCCATTCCCCCTTGTCCTGTCACTCCAGGCCCCTGTAAATAGTCCCCTTCTATCCCTTCATGTACTGCAAGGCCATAATTGGGTAACTCTATTTTCCAGGCTGAACAATCCCAATTCTCTCCGCCTTTTCCCTTAGGAGAGGTGTTCCATCCCTCTAACCAACCTGGCGGCCTCTCCCTTGGGTGACTCCTGTCTAGCCTCTCATCCACCACCATCCCCAGGTCCTTCCTGGCAGGGCTGCTCTCAATCCCTTCATCCCCCAGCCTGGATTGATACCCCAACCCAGGTACCAGTAACAACATTCAAGCTTCAGATGAAAAACTTTTTTTTTCCTCCCCTTGCCTGGATTTTAGTATCTTGAGAGCAGTGAAAAAAAATAAAAATGAAGGCAAAAGCAAGTGTTCTTGTTAACAGCGAGCTATAAGGCTTTTCAGGAGGCTCACCAAAGAAAGACAAAGATGTCCATATGGCCAAAAGCACAGAGAACACCAGAACAGATTCAGCATAACTCGAATCCCACACGTCTAGATTCACATTGTGTACAAAGCTTAAAAAGGCCGGGGATAAAAAATAAAAAGTTACAAGAATTAAAGGCAATTAAGAAGAGCCTGATACAAAGGCAAGATTCAAGAAGTAGTCATTGTACCAGAAGTAAGTTTTAAATAATTCTTCAATGCAATTATGAGTTTAATGAATAAAAATGCATGCCATTTGTTTTCTTGCCTGTCAACTTCATTAGCAATCCAAGGGAAATTATTTATGCATATTCAAATTTCTTATTTGTACATACAGCATAATCGAATACATTCTTGAATTTGTTGATAATTTTTCCTTCTCAAGGAAAACAATTTATTCAAAGTATCTGGCAAGGATATTTCAATGACTAGTTGAGCATTCCTATTGTGAGGCAAGGAAATACAGGAGTTTCCATGAGAAAGAACTGGAAATACTTCTGTAACTTTTAATAGTGACATAACAAAAGCACTGCCTGGTGCTGCCTTGCTGTTTCCATACGCTGTAATGGCATCTTGATATCCCCCTGAACTACAGTTCTAAGAGAACGATCTTGCCTTGCCACAGAAATTTTGAAAAGGAAATTGTCATAACATATTGCTCTAAAGATGGTTTTAAATTATTCAGACATTTCTGTTGTTGTTTTCTTCCAAAAGCACTGAGAAGGCTCAATTTGAAAAGATTTGACTAAAGACAAACTCAAGCACGTGTACTCACAAATCCTGTTCTCATTTGGAAATATAAATTCTTAAGTCACATGAAACTTTTAAGAAGAAAGTCTTAAGTCATTCCACCAAAATATCTCCGATTTGATGAAACTGCATTGTTGAGACAGAAAACAAATTTGGGGCAGACACTTTCCAGAGTGAGCAACCAGACCCAGCTTTTCCTAAAAGGAGGGAGAAAGATGAGGAGAGTGGAAGCTTAAACCATATTTCTCCTTCATTTTAGTGCAGCAGCCTGCACTGGCAGGGAAGCAGAGAGCAGCTCTAGCACAAAGAAATTTCTAAGAACTTCAGCGGATGCTTCTGCTACTCCATTTTTCCTTGTCTGTCTCATTAACTTCTCCCCTACAAAGGACTTCTGCTTCCAAAACCCTGGCTACCTGTCTCACTTCCAGAGAAATCCCATTAATTATGACATTCAACAACACCAAGGAACCATTCCAAGGAATTCTGCTGAGCTAAAGCTACCACCACCAAAAGGAAGGTTATAAGGGACATCAGGGAAACCTACAGTACTACCTGAGATTTTTGGTTTTTAACGAAATGACTGAAAAAAAAAAAAAGTGAGAAAGTTAAAGAAGCACACAAATGAATTCACGCCTGATTAGAACCAGTCTTCACCTTTACTCTTCTTCTTCCCCCCCATGCTGAATGTTATATACATAAAAATGAGTGTGAGATCTGTCTTGAAGAGTGGCACAAGACTGATCAAAACCACAACACAGCCTGACGCCAATACCCAAAGGAATCTGCAAGGCTGGAAAGAAAGGGTACTTGGGGGAACAGGGGGGACACTGAGCAAACTCATTTTCTCATGGAGCCAGTTAATAAGCTGTGGAGGTAAGAAAGAAAGAATGCTCCATTAAATCATGTCTCTTAAAAAAATCAGATTAGACTTGCATTTTTTCAGGTGTCTTTATTACTGTATATGTAATTATATATACACACATACACACACACAGAGTTAATGGCTCTCATACCATTAAACTGTTTACTGTATAGTTTAAGGGGAAGAATTAGCCAGAAAACCCATTTCTTCTACTGAAAGTTCATGTGCAGCCCAGCCCTGTTCATGGCTGGGGAGGCAGGAGTAGTGGTGACACCACACGTGTCATGGCAATCAACTGATCCACCACACACAGTCTCAGCAAGAACACCAATACCAAGGACAACTTGGAGCTGGCAATGCTACTGTGCAAAGCCCAATGCCAAAATAAGCCCTAAAATAACACATTCTGGCAGCTGAAACTGAATCGATTTCATGGCAAAAATCAGAGAAAGTTCCATTTACAAACATGTCAGAAGACAGGTTGTATAACCAGGTGGGCATAAAGCCGCAGTCTAAACCACCCTTAGGGCTCACCCTGTCAATTCCCTCAGTCTAAATTTCACCAGTTAACAGAAAGCAAATGATGGGCATGATGTTAAAACAAAGTCCGTGCTCGAAAATATGCAAAACCCACTTTCTCAGCTACACTCACTCCAAAGCCTCCTAAATAACACTTCTTCCCTTCACAAAGCGACAAACACGATTGAGTGAGTCCTGACCATATTTACTGAAACTCATGTTGCAAACCTCCTTTCGCTTGATTTTTTTAAATACCAACAAGTGAGAGGTGCCGACTCCATCCCTCAGCCCACGGAACAGTTTGCAGAACACCAGCCTGAAGAACAAAACCCATGTGAAGGGGGGGAGGGAGGACGAGACCAAACCTAAAACCCACCAAGCTCATCTATTTTATTTTAGTTTGACTTTTTTTTTTTTTTAATATGGTCTTTACAACTGTATTTTAGCTCTTGCCATCATTAAAAGCATACTGGTAGGAACTGTAGTACAGCCTGCCATGGCAGTGCATTATTAGCTGTTAAGGTTATGTGTTTAAAGAGTTATTGGTTTAATTCAGCCACTTGCTTGCTATGTGCTGCTTACTGGTGGTTTATGTATTTTAATTATTTTGGAGACTTCCAAGATCCCTACTTTTTAATAACCTTCTGTCACACTCTCAGCTATCAAGACACTGAGAAAACAGCTTAGTTTTAGGGCAAATGTTACATAAAACACAGATAAAGTAGGGGGTTATTGTCCAGCACAAAGACGCTGCTGGACAAAAGACCAAAACACATTGCTCAGGTGGTTGAAACTATTCTCTGCCTTCTCCCTTCCAATCTTTTTTCTTTTTCAGTGACAAAGATATTGCCATACTTCTGCCCTTATGTTCAGTTTTTTCCTCAAGCACCCTAGACTAGTTTCTTCAGACTCGTGCTTTCATAATCTGTTCTTAAAAAATGACAAAAGCTTATATAATGAAAAGATTAAACCAAAAATAAAGTTACATAACTACAAAGATGCAGACAGAACAGCTGAAGGGTGTAGTATTAATAGCCAAAAATCAGAGACCTCAGCTTAGTTTTCTAGTAGTAACTGTTCAGGTTATAAAAATATATTTTAACCTTAAAGAAAAACAAGCATTGCTATGAATTACTTTACAATGCTATAGAAAGTACATCAGTTCTTGTGGAATGGTAAAGTCAAACCCATGTACAACACCGAGGTAAGTCCATGCATTTGCAAGAACACTGGGTTTCCACACAGCCCCACGTGGAAGGGCAGCTTTGCCAAGGTATTTGTGAAATCCACCTAAAAGGCAAATGACAAACCCACATACATGGCTTCCAATACCTGCCAACACTGTCCTGGAGAAGTTTTACAAAGCCATCATTCATCACTTACTGTATGAATAATAAAGAAGATTATCGAATTGTGGAGGAAAGCCACAAGCCAAGAGGTGGACACCAGGCGGGCCACTGCAAGAAGTATGGATTGTACATTCATATATAGCGTGACTATGCAAGATAAACTTTTTAAAAAGCACTTTGTCTCGAGCTTCATCCATAATGCATCATCCAAAGACCTTTTCCAAAAGAAGTGAGGGTTGCATACAGATGCATCTCCTCCTCAACTCCCAAAACAATGCAGAATTACGAGAGACTTGCTGCAGACTCCTCATAGGTTCATGTAGTTTCATGTTCCAAAACCGAATGCTACAATTACAATAAGCACACAAAATACAAAGACATTCAAGCACAGAAGAAGAAATAAAGAATTTGATCAAAACTAAGAATCAAGTCTTAAAACATCAGAGATTAAGGCAGACAATACACAACGCATTCACAGAGGCAGAGAGGGGAACCAGCTGGCACTTTGGAGAGCACAAACAAGATTTAAAACGAGGTTTAATTCCATGCTGTATCCAGGAATACTTTACGTCTCTGCATTTCCTATATGTTTCCCAAAATCAAGAGCCCTCCTCCTTCCCCACTCCTTCACTCAGGGATGCTGTGACCCCGCTCCATGAGTACCAGAGCCACAGTGGGAAAGCTGCCTGGGCACTTGGCAGAGAATTCTCCAAGTGTGTGTGTTAACCAGCCCTTGACATGGGAGCACCTTCCTATCAGCATGGGAAAAGCATACCTGGAGAGGAAGAGCTGAACGTGCTAAGAGAATTTAAAAGAAAAAAAGTATGCTGGCAGCATTTTTTTCCCCAAGGCTGTGACTGGCACTGCTGTAAAACGTGTAAGTTATGACAGTATCTCCACATACTATCAAAGAAAAATTAGGGAGGTGACTTTTTCAGTCACTCAAGGAATGAAGTATTTTAATCATTAAACTCCCTTTCCTGCAAGCACAGCCATCTGTAGGTACACGGAAGGTGCTTCCAACACTGCTTGACAGAGACCTTTGCAGGCCACCAGGTAAAACTTCTCCCATACAAGAGAACAAGCAGCTTCCCTCAGGAAAACCTTCACTGTGTTTCCTGCAGCACAAAGTCACCAGGCAGTAGGTTCTCGGTGCTTTCATCTTTCAAGTGGCTCTTGAGGGACAGAGGCGGGGGTGTGATTGCTGACCACTCCTCATGGAAACAGGGAAAGGGGATCTGCATTCAGGCAGCTCAGCAAACAAAATAACTCACGGTAACTTTTGTTCCTGGAGGAATCCAGAAGGTATCACGGGCACATCTCGCCCACCATCGGCAACTTGGACAATTGAGAAAAAGAAGGAAGTTTCTGATGCACAGCAAAGGCGTCTGCCCCTAACCCTCATTAAAAGTCAATGGGATTTCAGCTCCTGATTCTCATTATGGCTTTTGAAAGGCTCCCCTTTTGTCCTTCCACTGCAGACCACAGATGAAAGCAAAAGCTTTCCTGTTCCAGACAGGCAGCAACCACTTCAGTTCCAGCTGACTGGGGAAAGCCGGAGTTTTGCTCCTGCCTCAGCCTGGGGTTTTCTATTTGCAGGGTATTGATCTGGGATGGGCAATAACCAAATTATGGCAGAGCCAGCAGGGGTGATCAATCTCTGCTCACACATAAACCTGGCCTCTCTCACCAGCTGCAACCTGCAAGCTTTGGGGGTTTTTCATCATAAAGAGCAGATACTTATTTGTTTAAGTGCGGATATGAAACATAAAGGGCATACTTACTCTACCAACAGTAAACAAAAAGAAAAATCCGCTTTGTTTCTCAGTGTGAAATACTCAATACTTACATTGAAGGACTCTGTGGTGAAAACCATCATGGATGTGTACACAGTATCACCCAAATTATCTTCTGACACCCAAGTACTGGAAGTTCATTAGTTTTACTGATTAAACAAGATATTTAACTTAAACACTACAGTTACTGTTCTGGCACTGTTTGAAGATCTGTCTCCATTATAATCATATTTAATCCTAGAATTCAAACAAAAAAAATTACAAACCCCCAGCGTGCAGCTTCTGCTCCAAAAGACTTATTTCCTACCTGGCACTGGTAGCCATCAAAAAACTTGATAAAAACCCAAAGCAAACAAGAAAGGCATTACAAGCTTTAGTGCCTTCATAAACAGATAGTCACATTCTTTTTAACTGTTCCATGATAAACAATAAAGACCTGCTTCAGAAAAGGAGAATTAGTAGCTTTTCCCACCAAACTTCTGTGCTGAAACAGGATTAAATAACTGGTGGGCAGCAGAAAGCAATCCCCATAAGCACACTGAGAAACAAGTCATCCAGGGCAGCATAACAAGCTAATCCATGACTTCTTTGATTTGTTTGCTTGTTCAGGGGCTTGTGGGTTTTAGCGATTAACATAAGGTTTCTTCTAGGTATCATTAGCAACTCAGAGCAGCAAGCACAGATTGTTGGGGTGTAGTTTTGAAAGGAAACTTGAAAAAAAAATCTGGTAGTCCACTGTGAACTCTGCAAGAAAATACTCCAGACCCATCACTGCTGTGTGCATAGACAACAAAATACTTTCTCCTACATATTCCATACTTGAGTCAAATGCTGTGGTAAGGAACACGTGTATGTGTGTGTGTGGCTGCACATCTCCATTTTAAATGGTCGCTGCTTATCAATGCACCCAACAGCAAATCCCAACAGGTAGCACATTCCAATCACTCAGTTGCAGCCTCCTGGATACTCCTGTTTCCAGGAATACAGCGCAACACTTGCCATCTTCAGCACTGCCCTGGTTTGGTTTAACTACTAGAGTGCATATATAAATGTATGTGCCACTCCATGGCATCCCAAAGACCTCCATGTGGCTGAAATGATTGAACTGCCACTCATTACAGGGCAAAAGGGAAAAAAAAAAAAAAAATCTTGAGATGGTGGACTTAGGTTACAGCACTTATTTTCCTATAAGGGAAAAATGGCTCCAGGGACCAGTGCTACCGGAAAAAATAAATGCAGGAGCATTCCCTCCATATTTTATGAAAATTTAAACTTATTCCTGATGACAGGAGCAACAACGGGAAGTTAGTCCATCCTGAGAAGCCTGGGCAGTTTGGTTCTTAAGAGTGAGAAACACTTACTCCATGTTACATTAAGAAGAAGAAATACCTCACCAGGCAGGACTAATGGTCTGTCTAACCAGGATCTTCTCCCTGGTGGGAGCAACAGGGAATGATGTTCAGGGAGAACATGTCAGCCTGGCAACTGCCTGCAGTCCCTTCCCCTTCCGTTCCCCCCTGCATCCACAACAGCTCCATTAAGGAAGTTAGAGCACACATTTACGTCCAGTCCTTTTACTGTCCATTGGTGACCTGTGGACCGTGAATCTGTCTCATCACAAGAAGATTTAGAGGTTGGGAAGAGAAGTTGAATACCAAAGCACTATGTGTTCATCCACATCCAGTCCTCCCTCCCATAGGGAGAGAGATGGCTAAAACAGAGGAGAGTTTGGTAAAAGACTTGGTCAAGGAATTTTTACAGCAATACAGCAAATAATTTAAGATTTTTGCATTAAGAAAGTTGGCATTTAGAGGTGGCTGCTTGATGTAAAGCTCAAGCTTCCACCCCCATGAAAACAGAACAGCACGCTGTGGTTAAACAGTGCCTTCGTCCCACAAGGGGAACACCCAGCAGGCACAAAGTGCCACGGCTGAGCAGCAGGTGACTCTCTCAGCAGGGTAACATCTAAAGGCAGCATCCAGTCTAACATAAAACTAGTTATTAGCAATAAAAACGTTAAGACACTTTCACCCAAAAACGAAGCCCAGCAATCGCACTTCCTCGCTTCACTCAAAGCGCTCAGCGCAAGTGTATTTTTCCCTTCTTAATAAAGAGGTTTTGTGACGTTTTTTTAACATCAACCACTCTGGAGTCAGCTCCATGGAAGTTTCATAAACTGACATTCTGGTCAGACAGGTTGCCTTCCTCACAGTTTGAGGCAACAAATTGCTAAAGCCCAGCTTAGAGAGCACCTGCTGTAAGCGCAAGTTCTCCCGATCCCACAGGCTTCGTTAGTGTCGCTTTAGATTGTCCCTCCTGCTGGGTTAAAGGAGTCTCCTCCTTGTAGCTGCTGCTGAGAGCTTGTTGGGAACAGCTTCAGACACAGGAACCCACTGTAAGGGTGAAGTCTACAACACCAAAAGTTCACAGGAAAGGAAACACTATTATTTCATAATTGTCCTTGAACATTATTACTGAAAGTATACACAGACGCTATAAAGTCAAAGCAAGTCTTACACGACCTGTTTGAGCTCTTATGTTCACAAATTTCATATATGAAAAATATCTTGGCAACACAGTCATTGTAAAAGTGCCTCTTTTCAGCCTGCAATATCCACTAAGCTTTTTCATTTCTTAAGATTCATGTGCAGAGTCAATTTAACCCAACACTTGTAATGAAATATCAGGGTTGAGACACCCAGAAAGTCAACTGACATCCAACCCCAACTTATGCTTTTGAGCTCATCTCCTCAATTCCCATTATATTCACACAAAGGATATCAGTGGCAAATGATATATATACACCTTGGTATACCTGAAGTACCACTTCAAAGTTGTTCAGGTAAAATAAAACAGAAGGAATAAAAAAAAAATATTTTAAAAAAAATTGCAAGGGCAAATTATTCATTATTCCAATGGTAAATGCACAGTAGAGCTTAGTAAAATTTTAAAGATAAAAGCTTATTTATTGGTAGTGTTTTATACAATTGGTAGACTATTCCACATCATCTCAGATTTTTTCCTCCCTAGGTACAAACAGATCAAGCTGGATATAAAAATTAAATTAGTTTTTACACTCATTTTTTTAGCTGTTTTCTTTTAGGAGGCAAAACTAGTTGGACTAATAAGTAAGGAAAAGAAATTTATTTCTAGATAGATCTTCAGGCAAAACCATCCATCTCACCCAGCACCACCCCAGAGCCCTCCTGTGATACAAAGCAAACCAACTGTACATAAATTTTACCACTCTTCCATAAGAAAAGCACGAGCTGCTTGGCTGTTCTTTCAACACAAGTGTGTGTGCACACATGCACAGGTGTATAAGCAAAGCAGCTTCAAAACTTGTGTCACAGAAAGCCAGAACTGAGTACGGAAAATACCAAAACGCGTTTGCAAACTTACCACCTGCAAACTGCAAAACCACCCAAGGCTGCAGAAGTTCAGCTTTAACATGCCAAGATCAAACCTTGAGTACATAAACCTAACTCTGCACCACTGCACCCATGACGGAGTAACAAAAGAACAACAAACAATAATCCCCCCAACTCCATGCTTTTCAATCATTTCTGATTTTTACGAACACGTGGATAATGTATCCTTGTTATATATAGTGTTATTTCCCTACAGATTCTCACAAAAAACCTACTACTGACAGGAAATATAAACTCTCCACTCTTCAAAATGCCTTAAGTACATTTTGATTGGATTGCATAACATGAATGTTTACTTGAAACATGACTATCTTCATGATTAACAACCCCTCATTAAACAGAATTCAAGGTCAATTGTATCTGCCACAAGATGTTTGAAAAATTTAGAATTACAGAATCACAGAATGGTTTGTGTTTGGAAGGCACCTTACAGATCATTTATTTCCAACCCCCTGCTATGGACAGGGACAACTTTCACAAGACCAGGTTACTCAGAGCCCCATCCAACCTGGCCTTGAACACTTCCAAGGATGGGGCAGCCACAGCTTCTCTGGGCAACCTGTACCAGTGCCTCATCACTCTCACAGCAAAGAATGTTTTCATAATATCTAATCTAAACCTACTCTCTTTCACTTTGTATCCGTTCCCCCTTGTCCTGTCACTCCATGCTCTTGTAAAATGTCTCTCTCCATCTTTCTTGAAGGCTCCCTTCAGGCACTGGAATATTTTAGAAAATCTAATATTCTATCAGCCTTTACGTTCTAAAAACCCATATTTGTTCTCCTGAGTCTTGTGCAGCTGTTTTCAATATACAGAATGACCCAAAGCAGCTTTTCTGAATCAGAAAGTGTTAAAGCAGCCTCCTGAGGAAGGTTTTTTGTAAGAATTCCTCCCCACAACAGAAATAAAATAACAAAGGAGAAGGTGGGCATAGACAAAAAGGCTAATAAGCACAGCTGACGAGACAGGTAACTCCACATTCTGGCCAGGATACACTATTTGTGCTAAACTAGACATACACAAAGGTAAATATACACCCAAGAACTGGAAGGTTCTCGGAGCTCTCTTTGTTAGGAGAGAGACAGCTGCAAACACATAGCTGTGAGAGTTACTGACTGAGGAAAAGATTCATTTATTTCAAGAAGCAGCTAAGCAACCTTTGACCACTGTAAGACCTGACAACTTTAATTAGTTTTAGCTTAAAACGGAACCAAACTTGGCTTTGGCGTCTCTCCAAATAATTTTATCCCAGACTGCTCTCTGTTGCTAGTGGAGCATTGCAGTATAATTACTTTAATCTCTTCATAGGCATGTTCCATTTGCTAGCTTTCCAAGGAAATTTACTGCCTTAATATATAGCTCAAAAATAATAAAAAAAATTATTTCTCCTATTAGCGAAACAAAAATTAACAAGAAGCCTCTATCCCTCACTGGCCTGTAAAGAGAGTTTTTCTCCTCTACAAGTCGGTGTGCCAAACCCATGTTCATCATGTTCAATTAAAGACACAGCGCACAACAGCTCCGTGCACCACATGCACAGCGAAGCTGCTAAACCTGTTTGTAGGGTTGGGGTTTGGTTTCTTTCAGGTTTAGCCTGTATCATTATAGACAAGAAAATGACCATCTGGTACAAATTCCAGACGTATCAGCAGCCGTAACTATTTCCAGATTAAATAATGTTATCACGTTGTTATAAAACACTAACACCACTTACAGACGGTGCCGCTCTGGTTTGGTCACTTCACTCACAAGCTCAGAGGAGAAACCAGCTGGACAACCATAAAGTCAAAATCAGAGAGGGCACTTCAGCGGAGTGGTTTTATCTTGCTACCTTAATCCACTCTCACATTTCCCACAGTTCTCCACTGAATTTCACAAGGCGGCCTGTCTGCTCCACAGAACGAGTCACGCGAGGAATCCTGGAGCACACAGAGCTGTGAGGGAAACAGAGGTGGCCCTGACTGCCATAACTGCAGGTAACCCTGTGGTGCATCAGGGGTGCTCTGCCCTTGAGTTAGATCACCTTCCAGCAGAGCCTTACGCAGCCGGTTCACCACTTGTTTGACTCCCTGCGGAACACATAGGTATAGAAATGTACATGTAACAGGGCTTTGTCTTAGCAGGGCTTTAAAAATACCCATTTACTTACATGGAGCACAGGTTAATCTCACAGATAGAAGGTAAGTGTCCTTCGTTTGTGTAAGAAGCCTCCCAACTTTAGCCCTGTCCCTACAAAAACCTTCCTGCCCAGCTGAGCGTTCCCTCTCATGGCAGAAACTCGCAGTTTGCCCACAGAGGAGAATTGTCAACCGTGATCTTCATCCAAGAAGAAGAGATGACATTATGGATTTCCCACTATAATTCAGAGTGCAATTTTCATCAGAGGATGAACTTCATTAAAATAGGACAGGACAGCAGAAGTAATAAAAAACCTTTTAATTACATTTCTACAGTTTTGGATTTGTCCTCAAGCTAGACATCCAGACTGCCTCAGCCTTCACCAAAAATATGAAAGGAATTCAACTGTACAAAGTTTTCCTGACCAAGCAGAAAAGCATTGAACGTCAAAAAAAATTACTACTTTCAATTTGTGCATCTCTATCAAAGAATAACTTGCAGGAACATGGAAAACAGACCACATTTATTCCAAAAAGACAGAACTGAGACTTTTTGATAAAGAAAGCCAGTACATTCCCGAGCTCTGTATACACCACGTGCTTTCTTCCATGCACAGCCCTGCGCAGCAGGGCTGTATTTTCTTCCCCACGTTCCCCACCACAAAGCTGCAAAGCCCAGCTCCATAAACATTACCACACTGCACCTATAAATGGTTTTATTAAATGCTGTTGATACCAACTCTTTATAAGTCATCAGCGTGGCAACCTCGCATGGGCTCCTCAGAGGGCAAAATAAAGGCTGCCGTGGGGACTTTACAGCGCTTAACAACACTCTCCTGGGGGACCCAGGTACCAAGCTAACGAGCCACCAGGTCATTCAGTGGCAGGGAAGCAGCATGGAACACAAAGCAAATCGCCAGGGAATTTGCTGGAGTTGCCCAGGCGACAGCAGAGTAACGTGATGAAAAATTCCTGGTCGCCCAGTGGCGAGGAAAGCACTAGGGCGAGCTCACACAAGCCCAGGGCTGGGACTGCAGCACACTCTAGTGCCCCGAAGCCTCCACGGTAAAAACTGAATAAATTCAGTGCTGTGCTCCCCAAAAATACCTAAAGAGCCGTGATTTGAACTCTGCCTCCATTTATAAAACACTGGATGCTTGTTAAGAGGCAAAGGATAGACCAGCACTGGTCTGGGACCAATGACCTCTTGCCCCTTCTGCCCTGTGAAGGGAACTGTGATTATTATGCACTTTGCCACTTCCTTGGGTCAGATTTAAACATTGATAATTAACCATTTGCATCTTGTCTTGCTGGCTGAGAGGCGACCTGCAGCAGACAAGAGAGTGAGACCTGCATGCAGACACCGCACCGGCACCTTGGCTCCAGCGGGACTGCACCAGGACAGCCCACCACAAAACCCACCAGATTCCAGGGATCTTTGCACACCACGGCATCTTCTTGCACAGTTTCTAGTTTCGTAAGTGAAAAATCAGCTTTTCAAGGAGTGGTTCAGCTACTATAACAAATAGCTTGCAACACCAAAAATAACTAAAACCATGGACCACTTCTCTCCCTCCGCACCCTCTGTAAGCATTTCACAGTTACCTTGCACAGACTAGCATGAAAAACTGTATACAAGTCACAAGTCAAACTGCTTCACTAAGGTTGGAAAAGTGAAAGGAATTCCATGGAATAGCTGACTTCCACACTTCCATGCACTTGCCCAGGACAGTCCAGTCTTAGCAGGTCCTAGGGGAGTTCAAGCACACAGATCCATCTCATTCTGGCTAAGGATTATTCATTTTTATTGCTGAGCAGCTTCCGAATTGCTGTATAATTACAGCCCCAACTCACAACACCTTGGGTCAAGTGACCCTCTCCCACTTACACCTTTAGTACATCTGAATGTTCCCTTATGTTCTCACAAATTAAAAGCATCTGTTTTTTCACATCCTATGGTCTTGTGGACCAAACTTCACAATCTGGAGGTATTGTCTTAGTCACCAAGTCCACGGAATCACAAGATAAGCTTCAATAATTCAAACCCATCAAACCACTGGGTTTTTTTCTCCATGAGCCCACCTCCATTTTTCAACGCCAACTTCCTTCTCTTATTCATCCTGCAGCACCTCAGTTTTAGATATCCCTTTTCTCTGTTTTCCCCAGTGTTTGCTGTGCCTTTGTTTCTCCTTCTCTTGCTTCAATTTGTTCAAAAGTGCTTAATTTAAAGAAGCTTTTCCAGTCATTCTGCCATGTCTACAGTTGTTCTTGCTCTTAGAGCAAAGCATGAATTCTTGGTAAACCCAGAGCCACGTACATACGCATGAACACACTCCACAAACACATGGTGTCTGACATTCCTCTCCTAATGACTCTGCAGAACAATTGCTGTTACACAAGACACATGGAATTGCGTTTGGCACACCTGGCAGCACTGCTTCAGTTGGGAATATATATTCCAAAACAATAATTCTGGAAAGTTTAAGTTTCATACTGTTAAGAACATCATGACTACAGCAAGTACTTACAATGGATCATTGTGCTTACTAATGAACAAAGCCTGTTGAAACACTAAACTACATGATTATTGCTTAATTTCTAGATGTGGATACACCTCATTGCCTCCCTGTACAGACTGCACTTTGAAGCTGAAATAATGAACTACAGTGATTAGAGAGCAGCTTTTAAAGAGAACAAAACTTAGTGCCTTTTTATTAAATACCAAGGGGGAAAAAAAAAACTTCAATGAGAAATAGTCCTTTAACACATCATTTTTCAAGACTTTTATATGTCCTTAAATTATGTATGAACAATCCTTCCCAAGTCAACGTGACTATGCCTGCACTAGAATTTAAGAACTTGTGCAGCTTTTTCCAGGTTCAAGTTTAGACTCAAATCTATCCAGAGACATGAGTGCCTTATTTAAAATCAGTATTTTCATCAAACTAGCAAACTTTTATAGAAGATGCAGGTATTAAGCTTCAGAAAAATAATGTGTTGGTACCAGGAAGTCACCTGCGCACCCTGAAAAGCAAATGTTTTGCACAAAGGAGAAGAAAGATCCTTTGGAAGTAACAGATTCAGATTTCTGATTCTTGAGATGAAACAACTGCCATAAGTTAAGAATGGAAATCCTAAATCCATTAACAGATCAGCTTCTCCCTGAAAGGTCTTCAAGAGGAAAAAAAAAGTGTCACCAATTGCACGGGTATAAAAAAACTGTAGTAACAATCCACAAACAATCTCTTCAAATAGCTTCCTTGCCATTCCATTCTCCCATCAGCTATCTTCACACAAGCATGCCTGTTACATGGCAGGAAATCCAATAATGATAATCTACTTGAAAATAAAAAAGCATTTAAAAGACAATATAATTGAAAGAAACTTCTGTAACACAGAAACAGTCCTTTCACATGTGCCCCACTGAATTTGTATTAGTATGTTTACCTCAGACTTGCTAAGAATTAGCCCTCTGGGATATCTGGGCCAGTTTGTACCAAAGTTAAAGTAAAAGCCTAGGGCTGTTGAGCAACTGATTTTATATGCACATTTTCTTTCTCAGCTAATTCCTACATTCATTATATGCACTGACAAGGGATCAGAATTCAGGATCGTAACTTAAAACTCTTCAGTCTCACTAATTATATAGGATTTATCTTCAGTATTTGCATAGTGTCATGAAGGCTGCTGATGCTTCAGACTATTACCTCAGCTGGTGTGGAAGAAACAGTTAAAAATGCAGAGAAATTTTAAAAAAAAAAGGCAAAATACAAAGAATGCAAACAGACACACATTATGTGTTGCAGTACAGACACCGAGGATGAAATACTAAGATAAAAGTGCATAAACATCAACTAGAAAGAGCCCATGTCTAAAAAGCATAACAACCCCAAGCAAAAAAGCCTCAGCCAATTCATAAACTGATTTCACCACAACCAAAAAGCACCCAAAACTCCATTTCTGAACGTTAAATCATCCTCCATTTCACCAGACTAACTCCACATTTGCAGCACTGTCTTCATGCCAGGACTGGAGAAAAATTAGACCCAAGGTAGAACAATTATAATTGCTAAATTATATATTTAGCAAGACTATGTAAGATAATGTTGTTTAACAGCAGTTAAAAAAAATAAATAAGAGCCAAAAAAATTAAAGCCAAAGCAATATTTCAAGTAGAAGTGTTGCATTCGGCCAAGGAATTTAAAAAATAATCCCTTGATCCAGGAGACCACACTGGGGAAGATGGAGACTACTTAGTTTGCACAGATTCCAAGTGCCTGTCCACTTTTCCTAAGGCCCTAGATCCTGAAAAATACATCCTTCCCACAGTCCCACAAAGAGGTCATTCCGTAGATTTCAGGGACCTCAGCTCACAACTGGACCCTTCCTTATGGAGGAGTGATGCTTTACCATCTTCTGCACCAAAACCCAAGGCATTCCTGCCTTGATTCCTCCTCCCATGAAACAATTAAAACAAGAAAATAAACCTATGAGCAAAAAGTCCAGCGAGGGTGTCAATGCCATTGATAAATCCGGCCCCCATTCCAAGCCAGGGACAAGTTTCAACTTCAGTTTTCAACTTGATCACAGCACAAGAGTGAGCTTTTCACTCCGTATCTTGGCTAAAAAAAGGAACATGTCCTAGCTTAGCTCCATCATGCCTGCACCAGCAAATTGACTTAATTGTCAGCAGGGAATTATGAAATATGAAGTGACTCCAGCGGTGCTGCGGGGAGACTCCCGAGGCATGGTGTCTATAGCAGAGACACCAAAGAGCCATCCAGCTCACTCACACCCCCAGGCACGGCACAACAGCCTTGGAATTGGAACAAAACTCTGCTTTGCCTGGATGATTAGCACTGGTCCAAATAAAAAGAGGTTGTTTTAAATCCATGGGCACAGCCGAAAGCACAGGTGGGAGGTCATGGTTTGAGATTCCATTTGTAGTTACGAGGCTATACCCAGGAACAGCTCACAGGGGCCTTTGTAAGGAGAAAGGCAACGCTGGGCATGATCCTTCTCCCCAAGGAAAAGGGTGCAAAGGGAGGTTGCAGCCAACACAAGCTTCCCTACTGGGTTTTAGCACTAGAGGACAGCAGCAGAGATATTGCTAAGCTATAGTTTCTGGCTCAAATCCTGGTTTCAATTTGATGATGCCAGCATGATGGAAGAGGAAAAGCCAGATTAACTCAACCCCTGGGACACAGGCAGTAAGAAAGGAAGGAGTAGGGAACCAAAACCTTCTGCTGTGTCTCTGATAAGTTATAGAGAGAAGCGCTCCCACCTGAAACACCCCTTGGCCTGTCAGGGGATTCACTTGGAATTTATGAAACAGTTTTTATTTTAATCTAATCTATTACTGGTGTTGGAGACTAGTCTGAACTAAAGCTGCAGTCTCTGAAGTTGTAAACTCCTGACCTAAAGAGCCTTTGGGCTCTAAGACCTGCCAAAACTCCAAGTCTGGGCCTCCTAAGAAAGTTCTTTTTTACCAGAAAGGAGGGGGAAGGTAGAGAAATCACTCTCTGTGGTGAAACAGCCCTACCACTGATCAGTCAGCTCCCTGAAATGCTATGTTTGTCTTCTAGTACTTTGGGGGGGGAAGAAAAAAAAAAATAAAAGAAACTATAATTAGCTGGACCACAGCCAAGACTAGAATGACTGGTTGGCAAAGGCCTGCTGTGACACAAGGCAAAAATCCTCTGGCCTCCAGCATTTGGAGACGCCTTCATCCAAGGAATCAAAGGGAAAATAAGTATTTGTCCTGGTCCACCCTTCCTCCAGGGTAGATGCAGTAAGGGTTTTCTTTAAGGCAATAGCCAACTTGAAACAAAAATTGTTTCGGGACGTCTCAAATAAGTTGCGAATAAATTCTGTATTTCTGTTAGTTTCCCTGACATGGTTCAGTGAGCTCTGCAAGGAAAATGCCCCGTTCTTCACTGATTCTGGAAATCATTCTAAAATTTGATTTTAATTTCAGAAAGAGTAATACCAGGACTCAGATCTGCAGAAATTCAGAACTAATCAATAGTGACCTGGACCACGCTGCTCAACATAATAATTCCAAAGTGGACTAAAGATGACAGGATAAAAAAGAAAAAAAAGTTCCTCTGAAATAGCCTGTACACCGCAAATTCTCAGAAATGTAAAGGGAATGGGCTGCCAGTTAGTATTATCTGGCATATCAAGTCACTGGGAAGACTTACACTCCTCCATAACCTGGTTTCATAGAGTTGAAAGCAATACCACCTTTCTTAAATAAAAACCTATTTCACATGACACGAGAGTACAGTTCCCCTGAAAAAGCAATATGGTTCACACTTTAAATTTAAAAAGCATTTCTAACACAGATTTGCAATGCAAAGCATTCCAAATACAAATCAAATGTAGCTGACAGAACCATCTTTTTGAGGCAGCCTACAACTAGGCATACCAGATATTAACTATTTCTATTTATTACTCTACAGAAACCAGCTTTAAAGCAGAAAATCAAGCTACTACTGAGACATCTTTAAGTGATTCATGTTGTACACCAGATTAAAGTTACTGCGGCACAGACACGCAAGTGATAAAAGAGAGAAGGAGCAATAACCCTAAAAAGTTTACCAAATCAGTGCCTTTCCCACAAATTTCAACTGCTCAGACACAATAGGCAATAAAAATCCCAGGCACCAAGGCATCACTGGTGAAACCATCTGAGAACAAGGGTCATTACAACATCATTCCTGCAAGAGCCAAAAGTCTTTTCTTTGTAAGACTGCCTGTCCCTTGGCACGGCTTGGGGGAGAAGCTGCAGAGCTCCAAACAGCTCCTCTGCAGCCAGGAGGGCAGTGTTCAGGACAGGGAACCCCAAGGAGGAAGGAATACCACCACCCACGTCCCCTCCTGGCCATTCAAGCACATTGCGCAAGGGACAATCCAGGCAGGAGATACCAAAAGGAGCCTTGAATGCTCCCATCACCTGAGTGAACAGGAGATGTGCGGGAGCATCATCACCCCTTGCAGCACCTTCAGTGCAGAAATTGAAACAATTCCCAAAACGCATCCAAACCACTGTGACCAACAGTATATAAACACACAAGTGAGTACTCCCCGCACATGGTGCAAACACCACTTGCCATTGTGCCTGGATTAACAAGCAAATGCCACTTTCACAAGCCTTCCCCCACACTTTGATGTATATTTAGCTGCCATTACTAATTTTTATGACTGTGACAGCAGGTCACACAAAGGGGTTTGGAGCCCAGGTTTCTAAAGCCAAGCCCTACCCTTAATACTCATTTCCAAGTGAGAGGCATTCTGAATTCCTAAAGAAAGCGGCTTGTGGTTTTGCAACAGAAACGTTTTCCTTTTGTCAGAAAAGTCAGTTGCTAACAGCCACAGGTCAAAACAAAACCTAAACTGCATTTCACAGTCCATAATTATTTATGTAACAAGCAAGGGAAACTGTATTTCAAGGGACTACATTTCTCAAAAGCTTTCCCAAAACCCACAGCAAATGGCAAAGCACTAGGCAAAACTGAAATCCTGAAAAAAAAAAAAAAGGGGTGGAAAACAGAGCATCAGTCTTCTTCCCAGCAGCTAAGAGAGTCCAGCAAAAGCAATGCCTTTTGCCCAAGGAGAAAGCAAGGAGACAGCATTTTTGAGCATCCCCACCATTTTGGTGAGTAGTTATCCCATTTTCTGCCTCTAGTAAATTGGATAAGATAAACCTAAAGCTTGTTTGCCCCACTCAAAGGAAACCTTCCCCTACTCAATACTTAACTGCATATATTTAATAGGATAAAAGCTGATTCCCATGGTGACCTTACTGTACTCCTTACAGTGACTGAGATCACGTTGAGCCAACATCTGAACAAACCCAGACCAACCGAATGTGCTCATGGTTGCAACATAAAGTGAGGAAAGAGCCAAGGAACATCAGGACAGAGAAGTTATGGGGGGCAACATTAACACTACAGCCCATCAGATGACCTCTCACTGCCAAGATTCTCTCAGTATTGCAGAGAGGGGAAACTTCAAATCACTTCTTGACTGGTTTAGGATTTTTAAAATGCGAAAGCTTGGGGGGGAGGAAAAAAAAAAAAAATCACAACACTGCATGCTTATCTTGACAGAGAACACACTGCTGGAACTACCGGTTTAGAAAACCCCCAGTCCTCTAGATAATCCCCCACAAGTCCTGATTAAAAGTGGATTTAATATTATGAAATGAAGCATAATTGTTCAAGACGACCTTGAGTAGCTTTTTACACCGCGCGGCACCGTGAGCGCACTCAAGGCGACAGCTGCACTATCAAGCATATGATAAGACAGGCTGATAGCAAGAGCCATCCGAAATATTTCCCTCTATGAAGTAAAACAGATGCTCCCAGTTCTTCCAGACCACTCCTGTCTCCTGTTCTATTTCAAACAGGCACTGAACACATGGAATGAAATGGAGTCGGCATTTAATAAGCACGGGCTGTATCGATGGCCCATCCAAGAGGCACGCCTGGAATACACGCATTTTGTTTCCTCTGCTTAAGTCATTACTGATTTTATGTCCAGGAAAATTAAGGTATCCAGGCCAAAAAGTGGTTTCACGATAACAGGGGCACTATTGCCACCTGCTGTCGGAAAGCACTCATGGCACCCCACACCGCCTTGCGCTTCCCAGCCGAGGGAAGTCACAGACTTCCAAAAATCCAACTTTGCAGGTGTTTTGCCTCTATCCTGCTGGTTTTCTCTGGAAAGGGCACACACAAAAGGTCCAGTGTAACCGTGGCATGAAGGATCAATAATCATATTGGCCTCAGAGGTAATAAATGTGTTCAACAATGGATGCACAAAGAAATAAGAACATATTGAGCCAGGTAAAACAGCGTTCTGAAAGCATCAATACTGAACAGAGACTGGCAAATAAATACAGGTATCACAGAGCACTGGGTTAGATTAAGCTACTAAAATGTCTACCTTGCCCGTTTCACATCAGATTTTTACAGACTATGATGAATCCTCTCAGAGGAGGGAGTTGGCCATTAACTGTGTGTCAAGGTATTTCCTGTATGGAAGGGACCTTCAAAGATCATATAGTTCAATCCCTCCCACCACAGGCAGGGACAACTTCCACTAGACCAGAGCCCCATCCAACCTGACCTTGAACACTTCCAGGGATGGGGCATCCACAGCTTTCTCTGGGCAACTTGTTTTAAGTAATTGGATATTAGATAGTTTAGGATCCTGCATGCTTATCTCATTCCACTCAGACTTCTAAAGTAGCATGGAATAACAGGAAAAGTCAAAAAGCTTTGCTATGAACCTCAGTGTGCTATGTGTCTAGTGACAGCCCACAACCCGTTAGTTTAAGGAGCCTTTCAAGTGTATTATTCTAGTGGAAAGCATATTTTCTTCTCTACTGCCTTTTTTAGGGCTTCTCAGTAAGTCACTGAACACTCACATCCCACTGCTTGAAATCATCACTTGATTAACATTAACATGAAGAGCCTTTTTGTCTGCAGTGCCTGGCCATATTGAGGCAATGCAAGGTTTTGGACTCCATTCCAGCACCCAGACTCTCAGGTCCTGGCCCCACACTGATGTGGCAGGTTAGTGTCCAGGCCCATGTCTGACGCTCACACCGCTCCAGGAGCCATCCCCGTGAGCTGCACGACATGACTATGGTGGAATATATCAGACTGTTCAAAGCATTTAATTTCCCCCTCCCAAAGCACCCCAGAACAAGGAACGCAGTTCATTCCTGCCACGTGTCTGCAGCACTATCCTTTCTTTCCTTAATCTTTGAGTTATATTAATTACACCTGAGATATTTCAAAGTGTATTGCAGCCAGTACTGAGTGGAGCCTCCTCAGTCTTAAGCCTTGGCCACATCCTTAAAGCAAATGGTGTTTGACTGAGGTGGCAGCCACACTAACCCACAGCTAAATTAAACCACATCTCTGCCTGCACTTCTCTTCCCTTTCGTTCCCTTGATCGCTGTCACCATACAGAGGTTTTTAGTTTTCCTCCAAATGAGTATTACATTGTAGGGAAGAACAGCATTGAAAGGAAATTAGGCCAAAAGCAGAGGGCAGGTTTAACCACGTCTGCTGCTCAGCAGCCACGCTTAAAGCACTTTCCACAGAAAGCAGCAATACACTCACTCACAGATGTCACGACTGAGAATGACCGATTCCCTCAACTATTAACATTGACTTTCCTGATGAATAAGTGAGGACTACATTTAAATTAGTCTGGGGTTTTACACACAAGTGTAATTGCACCAACTGTAAATTAACTTGAGAAACCTTTGATTAACACCACAGTCTGCTCGCAGTAAAGATGAAAACCAAATTAACAACAATTTGTTAGCAATATTGGTTCTATTCCTAGAGGAAATTACAACAGCGTAAGTTACATAGGCAGATGCCAGATAACTCCATACAATTTCAATACAAGTTTTCAGTTTCCCTGTCTGTAAACTGGAGATAAAACATTTAAAATATATTCACAAAATATGCTACTGGACAGCAAACTCACTAAGAAGCTCCCAAGCATAAGTAGCCATTTATTTTTGGCTCAACTAGAAAATAACAAAACCCCCACAAAATCAATATTAATAGATGTAAACATGCCATGTGAAAATCCTATAAGCAACTTAAGGGCAGATTTTACATTTTGTTCATTCCACTTTCAATAGCAGGAACATTTAAGTTAGGGACTTATTTTTATAGGGAATTATTTAATTGTAGTCTCAGATGAGCTCCAGAGCAAGAACTACTGGTCACTGTAAAATAATAATGTGGAGAATAAGTACATACACAGTACTGGGTCAGGCTCAGCAACTGACTCCAATACCTTCATAACATTCAGACAGGCCACTTCTGAAGTAATTTTTACTTCAGAAGCTACAAGATGAAAATTCCGTGTGATAAATTAAGTTGCCAAATGAAACGGATTAGCAATCAGTAAAATTGCCTGATGTCAGATCTGTTCCAGATTAGAATCCATCCTTTTTCCCCACCTGTTCATTAAGCACCAAGTTCAAGGCAACTGCGGTGACTGATTGCGCATTAACAAGCTGTTTGTGTGGAAAGGCAGAGTTCAGCCACTATCTGCACACTTACACACTCCAAGAAGTAATTCCCTGATAATATATTTGGCTCCCAGTATCAATACAGAGTGCTTCTACCTCGGTGCGTCATTTTGGACTTGAGAAAAATGGGATGCCTCATAAACAATCAGATTGTAATTCAAGGTCAAGGCCAGGAAAGGAAGAGTCGGGAAGAAAATCTGTCGCTATCTCCAGTTAGGAAGAGTGGATAAGGGTATTGCTGTGACACTGAAATACTGAAACATGGTTGTGAATCAGAAGCCTGAGAGAGGAAAGGCAGATTTTACTAGGAAAGGTGTGACTTATTAAGTCAGGTTACAGAGGCTCCAGTTGGAACCAGCCCTGCACCAAGCAAAGCAAACATGGCATATTCAAAACCAAACATCGCCCAGTTCCACACAATTCCATTACCACGACAGGGAGTTACAGCATTTCAAACTCTTACAAATTTGTTCAGAAGACTCAGCTGTAATTCCCTGACTGAAAAGACCCTTAAAGCAACCAAGAGACCGCCCCCTCCAAGTCCCTTCCCTAGGCTGGTCCTGCACAACATGCCAGGGAAGCTGAGGAGGCTGTGCCTGTCAAAGCAGCACCCCCAGCTGAGGGGACTCACTGCAGACAGGTAGATGGTTTCCTGGAGAGGAAACCCCTTCTTGAGCAGTGTGAGTTTCTGAACTAAATTCCAGCAGTGGAGTGGAAAAGGGACATGAAAAGTTTTTTACTTATTTTCTTTGCTAACTCTTTTTGCTACTTACACCGGTGGAAAATTTTACTTCCCATTTGTTTTCTCATCGGGAAAAGATAGTCCCTCCCCAAATCTGGGAGTATTAGGGATGTTTCCAGCACTCAAGTACAGTTCAAATGGAGCCACTTACTTGCTATAACTGTAACAACCCCTTACTTGCAAACTTAGAAGCATAACTAGACTTATTACCAGAAATATCTAATTGAACAGAAGTGATCACCTTCCCTTTTCCTGAGGATTAAATGTTTCTGTTCTCAGAACCATACTTCTGTAAAGATATCCAAGAATATTTTTCAAAGGTAAGAAATGTCATTTGTGTTTGAACATTGTCACGTTTTTGTGTTCTGCAAGTCATCCTCCTCCTCCCAATCCAATAAAAATGAGAATCCTGTTTTGCCCCTCACATAATTGTTACCCCTCCATCTTGTTTGTAGTAAAAACTGCCTCTCAAGCACATGAGTAAACGCCTCCTTATCTTCCAACAGGGCATAAGATTTATTAACAATAGGAAGTGAATGAACACCTGAGGTCAGTAGTGATAAAGTGCCACTTACGGTGTACCAGGTACATCCACATCAGACCCACTCTGAAAATTCCACTCCTTTACTTACTTCAGACAGTCACTACATGTGATATAAATAGCACCAGGGTTTTCCCTGTATTTATTAAAAATGCCAAGGAAATTTACTCTTTACTGCTTAGTTCATGCTGTAAATATTGCACAGTCTGTTTTTCAAAACTTCCTGAGGCTTTGACTGCTTATTTCCCTATTTGGGATTGTCAGAGGGACTAAATGGCCCCTCTCACCCTCCCCAAAACACAGACACACACTCCGAGCTCAGTTGCCACAACTTATTTGGAAGTTGGCTAATTGTGGTTAGCTGGCTCCCAGTTGCTTGAAGCTCTTTTGGCATCAGGATGAAGTGATATTCAGGAATATTTAATTTGTTAAAAAGCCCAGTTATCACAGATTTATGCAGTAAGCACAAGCCTCAAGGACAGCCTGCTCCCATTCTTAGAGCGCAATACCAAAAGAACAGAAGAGGATATCGGAGTAAAAATAAGGGTTTTGTACAAATCTTACCTGAATCCTCAAAAAAAAGTGTGAAGAACATGACATAACAGGATACCTTAGGCAAAACATCAAGTTAAACTAATACCTGTCTGCAATGCTAGCAGCAGCAACAAAGTTGGAGGAAAACACTGTAAGGAAAAGGGATTCACAGGGGTAGATAATTTACATTGAATTTAGGAAAGTGGCACATCAGCAGCTCCTTCTTCTGCTGCCATCTCCCTTACACTGCTTCTCAGATCCTCATCCTGATCCTGAATGATTTCAGAGCAGTTCTTTTGATGTGGTTCCTTTGACGATGAGCAATGACACACTTCCACCGTAAACAGTTGCCCTCTTTCAGTATAAAATACATATAAAATATCTTTGGGAAGTAAGTACCATTCAGTTTGTCTGTTAAAACTCCATGAGAAAAGGAGATCCTTTCGTAGCAGAGCTCATCAGCGAGATCCTGATATTTAGCAACATAAGATCACCATTTATACCCACTTATGTCTCATTTCCTCCTCACCAATCCTCCACAGTTCAAAAGGTTTAACAGAAAAAATCTAACACTGAAACCACAAGGTTTACACTTAAAATATAATTACTGCATTGACATAGAGATATCTGATTTTTCCAAGGTAACTGTAGGTTAGTATTTTAATCTAAACTTATTAATAGGAGTCAATATATTATTCACTTTAGGAAATATAAAAGATTATAAAAGACAGCTAAAAGAATCTCAAAAACCCAGCTGTACCAATGTCCTGCCCTGAGACTGCTGCTACATGGCAGCCAGATACACCGAAGTGTCCCTGCATAAATATGGTCCTTTCAGTGAGGAGCTCTGCCAAAATCTAATCTGAATCTCTCACTGAGTCCAAATACGACCTACAGAAGATAACAATAGAAACAAACTTCTCCCTTTTTGCCAAAAGCTTTCTAGATACTGTCAGAGTGTTACGCCTCTTTTTAGGTTTTCCAACCTCAGTTTGTATTGTTTTGAGTTTGTCTTTAAACCTTTTCTCAAAATAGCATATTAGTGGGTGTTGATTTGATTCTATTTTTTTATTTCTACTCAGAAAGATGCATTTCTCACCAGGATAGCAGGCAAGTTTACAGGCAAATAATGTCATTGGCAGTCTGGGGTATAGGTTTTTGGACATTTCAGGAAAAAGGAATAAAACCCCTTTAAATCAAGAAAAGCGAAGTATTCCTATTCCAAAGCTAATTTGCAATTAGTTCCAGCCTGTAATTCAACGTAGGCCCATGACCAAAGGGAAGCTAAATATAAATGCAGAGAGGTGTGCTAATATGGACTTACTGGAAACCAATAAAGTAAGAAAGTCAGCAAGGGCACTACTGGACAAATCATCTTACAAAAAGAACAAGTTAAAAAATTAAAATATTAAAGCTTCAGAGGCCTTGCCAGCACACTGAGGAGGGGATTGTGTTACATGGATGCTGCTGTATTGTTTGTAATTCAGGAAGGCTTTTGTCCATCCGTGAACTAGAAGATTAATTAAAAACTTTTCTACAGGAACACCAGCCTCAGCACTTGTTGGAGTGCAAACACACATTTTGAAATGACTAAGGATTCCACCTGAAACCCATTTGCAGATCTCCACTGTTAAAGCGGGGAATCATAGGGAGAGAAACAACATCAAACAATGTGAGAGTCTGTTCGCAAACCTCTACACTGCGTGAGCAAACATTCCTGTGCTCTTTGCAGACACAAGGCAGTATCTCCACAAAGCCTTCTACAAACACATCTAGTTTTGCCAACACAACCTTGGGAATCTCTGCACTTTATTCCATCACAGAGAAGATACTGCAGCATGTTTCTTTCCAATAGATGAATACCACCAGAAATTAGTTCTTGAAAATTAATCAATGCCACCCAAATGCTAAGGGGTGAAAAACATCTCCAGCCTCAGGACACAAACCACATTCTTTCTGGGGCAGGGAGCACAGCCAAGATGTGGCTGGGGGCATCTGCATTGAGGGAAATCTTCCCACAGTCTTTCCCAAATAAAAAACCAAATTAGTTTCCTATAACCTAATACACAAATAAATTAATTGCACAGGCAGGTCCCTCCTTTTGTCACAAGAGGCCACACACTGTTCTTCACCTCAGCTTCACACACGGAGACATGGTCACCGAGCAAGAGGAGGTACTAAACCAGTGGCAACGCTGGAGGTCAGGACCAAAAATCTCCCGACAAGAAAGCAAATACACAAACCACAAAAAACAGAGAGTCAGATTTCGTATCACCTTGTTGTTAAGGTTTCCACCTTACCCAGTCAGCAAATGGCTTCATTTATAAAAGCAAACTAGAATGTACTGCACTGGCTTGGTATCAGAACTGACCCTTCCACAGCATGAAGTGAGAAGTCCCAGCTACTAAAGTCAAAAGACAGATACAAGATAATTCCTTTTTTCATGGTGACCATAAAGTTTCACAATAATCCCTTGTCACAGCAAAGACACACCGGATGAACAGATGCAATATAAAGGAGTTGGGGAAAAAGACATTTTCCAACAGATTTCCACAGGACACACCGGTTTTAGGCAATTTTTCAGAGTTCACACTTGGAATGTGGAGCTTTAAAGGACTTTGAAGATGCAATAATGTAAAATATTTAACCACCTACCAGCATTAACGATGGCATCGACCTCAAGCAGCGTGATGTCACCTCTATAGAGAGAAACTTTCTCACTCAGGCTTTTCTTCCCTTGCAGATCTTCTTTGGTGCTTTCACCTGCAAACCAAGAAAGCAGTAAAATCAGGTTACAAACACGGGTCTGAGATGATCATTCACAAGCCCCAAGTAGGCAGCAGTCCAGTCACACACAATGCTACTGTCAGACTGCAGCAGCTTTCCTTTTCACCTCGAGAGGGCACCGGTAGCCCACAGAGACACCAGCAGCGCCTTGAAATCACACTGCTTGTCTGTTGTTACCAAACACAAGCTAGTAAGAAGCACCGAATCCTTGTCCACATACCATTTGATTACAAAACTGTGTAAAACACTTTTTCTGAAGCACATCCATCGAATTTTATTTGGTCATTGCAAGGGAATTGAATTACAAAAACAAACTGAGGAATTAGTTAACCCTGCTGTTAGAGCAATAATTTCGCCAAATAAATACAAAAATATACAAGCACATCATTTGCCAACAGCCCCAAAATTCAGAACGACTCCTGATGATAGTCAGAAGAAAAGCCTAAAAAAAAAAAAACCAACAACACACCCATGCAAATTTAAAACTTGGAGCGTTGTCACCTTAAATTGCTCAGCTAGAAGGAGGCAGGTGGTGAAGACACAACATACATTAGCTTCCAACAGACTTGTTAATAAATGATGTTACAATTAACACCTAAGGTCTGTTATTCTGCTAAACTCTAATTTTTGCATCACCAAACCACTCCATTTGCATCCTACTCAGTCTGTAGAACATTTGAGTTGTCTCCAACCCTTTTACAAATATATTGACCAAAGTTTCCCCAAGTCTTGCACTGTTAGACATGCACATCATCAGCAATGAGGAGGGACGATTATTAAATTTACCCTTATTATTACTTGCTTAACATTCTTTCCAACAACAGTCTCAGGAGACTCGAGTTCATCTATTGGTCAGAAACAGAATTCGTTTGCCAAAGTGACAATTACAGTGGGAAATACTCCCAAATCTTCAGAACAAGCAAGTTTTGTTCATAAGCAAAAAGTCTTCAATATTTAGTGAGAAGGTAGAAATGGTCCAAACAAATTTGCCCTTTCGTCCTACCCTGTATTTCCAAGAATTTTAGAATACCCACTCAAATTTGTGAGCTTTGCAAGCAACATCTCAGCCCCTCCTCACCAAGCACTGGGGCACACAGTCCCAAGCTCCTGGAGCTCAGACCCACTCCCAGGGAAGGAGAGCAGCTGAGACAGCCATGTGCCCAGACCTCCCCTGGCTGCCAGGAAACGGCCTTGTGACATCACAGCACATTTGGTGTCCCCTCTGTGCTCTCACTCATGCTAGCACCCTCTCCTTCCATTTCCCAGCCCTCTGAGCTCTGCGCAGGGTGACGGTGGGAGATCGTCAGCTCATCAGCCAGCACTGCGATGCTCCACACGAGGCTGTCCCTGCTCCTGGGGCTCTATGTGGTCTCACTGCTCCTCAGCATGCCCAGCACTGACAGCCTTCCCTTCAGGGACACGGCCAGGCTGGATGTGTCTGTCCGGCCTCAGCAGCAGCAGCAGCCACCAGGCACAGGCACAGGCAGTGCCAGCCCGTGGTGCCTCAGGTGCACCTGCCTGCTCCTGGCCCTGCTGATGGCCACGCTTTGGCTTGGATGTCGCCTCTGGAGAAAAGCCAAGAGGACATGCAGAGAGGTGAGGGATGCGGGCAGGCAGGTGGGATGGGGCCAGGAGCCTGGAGCCATGGAGCCATGGCCTGGAGCTACCACATGCAGGGTGAGGACTGACAGCCCCTGTGGAGTGGAGAGCCTGGTCAGGCACCAAGGGCCCTCTGTCTCTCCCCCAGCCCTGCACCCCAGCCCAGAGGCAGGTGGGGCTCAGCCTCCTTCCTCCCAAGAGGAGACAAGGACAGACAGAGCCACAGGGGCCACCAGACAGAGCCTGCTGAGACCTTCTGCAGCCAACCTGCTACCCGGGACACCCAGCCCGGCCCCAGCTCCCCCAGGAGAGCCCAAGCCCAGCCAGAGGGGTCTCAGCCCCCTGAGGACCCCCTGCCCCTTTCATCATGCTCCCTACCCTGTATCTTCCAGGAGATGGGCTGGACACCCTCAGCTTGGCTCAGGACCTGCTGCCTGGTGGAACATTTCCACCCCAGCCATGAGGGCATTGGGTGGCACAAGGAAAACGCCGTGTCCATGATGAACTACCTGCGGCACCTGCACCGACGCTGCCACCACCAGGACATGCTCTGGGGGGGAAGGAACAAGAAGGATTTGGATGAGGAGGCAGCACTTTACTCTTCTGATTGAGGGAAATGAGCAGAGACTGGGCAAATGGAGTAATATACTGCAAGATTTCTAATGCGGCTTTTTATTATTATTAAAATTATTTATGAAACGAGACAGCTTTTATGAAAGTTTTAACTTTAGTTGGGCTACCAAGTTGACTGCAGCTTCTATTAGAAAGCAAAGTCAATAGTCACTAAATCACCTTTGCATCCACACACACAAAGGATAGAGCTGATCCTGTTACACCCTAAGACACATTTTGTTTAGGCTACTTTTGAAGACACACAAGAGTGAAAACACTCTGAATGCTCCAGCTTCTCCTCTTTTCTCCTCTGCCCCAGCCTCAGAAAATACATTAAGAGTCAAAAATCTTCACCAGAAACAGCTGAACGTTCAAGTCCCACCCCCACTTTTTCCCCTCTAGATCCACTCCATCATGTTCTATCCCTTTGCCTATGCAACCCAATTTCATTTAGCTCTCCTAAATCATCCTTTGGCCCTTCAGTCACATTCCCAACATGTCAACGTCCACAGAGTCACAACATGAAGTAGATTGAGGCTGATCAGCTGAGCTCTTTACACCAAATACAGCAAATAGGCAGTCCTAGTGCTCAGCTTTACTTACAAATCCTTCCAGCCCACCTCAAAGGGCCTTTACAACTTAAATGTGGGTAGGAAAACACATTAGATTTAGTCAACAAAACCTGTGCTTGAAAAGAAAACGTGTGAAGTTCTTCCAAACTAAGAGGAAAAAGGACTATCAGAACATCTCGCTAGAGGGAGCCCCCATCT
This sequence comes from Grallaria varia, assembly GCA_013396735.1. Lineage (NCBI taxonomy): Eukaryota > Metazoa > Chordata > Aves > Passeriformes > Formicariidae > Grallaria > Grallaria varia. The sequence goes on from VWZG01009477.1 coordinate 2,285,929, forward strand.
AAGACATGAATATGCTCAGCTGGTGCAGTGGCCAAGGATGGCACAAACCTACAGTGTTGGAATATCAGCCCTGAAACACAGTCACTGCTCAAATAGCCAGGGTTTTAAAGTCTAGCATAAAGTGTCTTAATTTTTGAAACTGAGGTCTCAGGCATCCAATTACTGAAATTCCTACAGCAATACCAAAGAGCTTACAGCCAGAGGGAGGAGAAAAACCTGCAGCTGGAAGAGGTTCTGTTATTAAAAAACCCTTTATATTTGCCTTTTAAAACTGCTTGTTAATGAAAGTAGAGCATACACATAGCAGTAAAAATAGATACCAAAGCCCCATAGTATAAAGCAATACCTATGGCAAAATAAAAAGCTCTTGGCCCTCCATGACTAAAAGCCAGTAAGAAAAGAAATTCAAGAAAGAACAAGTGAAAAGAATTGATGGCAACAAGGCTCACAGGCTCTTACTGCTACAATAAAGTTTGTTAAGCAAGTCAGATGACTTAGGTTTTTTTTCCCTTCCAGTTCATAGGAACAAGTAACAGACCGAATTGCAAGAAATAAGCTGAAAATAGGACAGTTTCATCGTTTCTAGTCAGCTTTAGAATTCACAGCTGAAGGAAGTAAATTAATTTGAAGTTAAAAATAGGTAAGTCTGCCCACTATCTCATCCCTACTACAGCAGTTACTAGCGGAGACATGTATCCCCCTGCAAAGAAGGCTTCTTTAACAGGATCTGGAAACAGCACTAGAAAAAGAACCTGAGCAAGCAAGGAACAACAGTAACATCATCACCCTCAGGCAAGAGCCAGCCCCCTCCACTCCTAGGAAAATCCTCCACAAATACCAGACTGGGACACTTCTCCACTTTATTGGGTTACTCTAAAAACAAAAGGAGTTGCACAAGATTTAGGAATGCATCTGACGACAGGGGAATGTGCAGCAACAACTCTGCTACACACTCTGCATCTTTCCCCTTCAGTGCCTTTTTTTTTTTTTTTTTAATTTGAGGCTTTGTTTTCACAAGTGTCCTATACAGACTAAAAATTACAAGCTACTAACAATTACCAACTTCACATCTAACAGAGCTTTCCATTCCATTTGTTTCTGCAAAGGCTTAAGGAGTGATGTAAAAGACAGACTGTAAGATGTGTTATATTCCGTGTCTGCTTCCACTCCTACTAAGCATGGATGATTGTACAGGAAAAGCAATTGCTTATCTAAATCAAGATAAGCATTATTTCCATATGTTCCATCAGCAGGAGGAAAGCATGCACAGATGCCCTGTAGTACTTCAGAGTTGTAGTACAGATTTGTTCTATCACTTCTTGGGCTTAAACGAGACCAGAACCTGAGCACAAGGAAGAAACATCTGTTGCAGACAAATCACTTCCTACCTAGCCAAAAACGCAGCACAACATGCAAGTCAAAGGCACTTGATGATGAACACCAACACCTTCTCTCTGGCCGCACGCTCTGCCAATATGGTCTGTTTCAGCTAATTACAAAGCGGCATAATTGGATTAGCCGAGGCCTGCAACCAAGTACCAAACTCCCGAGGCAAACAGACACCACAAATCACAGAACGGATGAGGTTGGGTGGCATCCCTACAGATTGTCAAGTTCAACTTCCCCAATCAAAATTCAACTGGGCCAGGTCCTCGGCAATTTGTTCTGAGTATCTCCAGAGACTCCACAACCTCTCCAAGAAACGTGCTCCAGTGTTCAGCCACCTTCACACTAAGTGTGTGGTTTTGTTCTCTAATGCTCAGAATGAATTTCCTCTTTCAATTTGTGCCTACTTGCCTCTTGCCCTGTCACTGAGAGGAGTCTGGAGCCACCTCCCTTCCATTCTGAGTTTATAAACACTGATCAGATCCCATCTGAAGCATCTCTTCCTCAGACTAAACCCCAGCTCTCTCTGCCTTTCTGTGTCCCCTGACCGTCTTTTAATCATCACCGTGGCTCATCTGCTACATCAACTACAGTCCTGTACCACTGACCATTTTTCCTGAGGCAGCACTTTGCCCATCTTCCAGATTAGGAGGTCACGGTACCTTCCCATTCAAGGTTTTTCAGGAATTATGAAATATCCTCCCATCTGTGGTATTAGCAGCTACAACACCCCCCTCTACAACTTCTGCAAAAAGCCCAGAACTCGTTCCCTTGGGCCAAGTTAAAGGGTGATGTGACTACCAGCAACCCTCAGACAGAGCTGTAAGTACAAGCCTCGAGTTTTCAGCTCCATGTTTGCATGGGTGTCATTGAAGACATTTACACATTACAGGGAGAAAGAGTGGTATGCCATGAGAATTGATCAAAACAGCCTGTCCGTCTGAACAACCCATGCATTGCTCATGCAAAATGCAATTTTCATGCGTTACAAAGGTCTTGTACAGTCCTTACAGTGTTATGTTCCAGCCTGTTCCTCAGTCTATCTCACACATCTCTCTGTATCCCCAAAACACAAAGTTGAGAAGCAAAAAAAAACCCCTTTTAGTCTGGGAGAAGAGGAAGCAGAAAGAAGGGAGCAGCTTGCCTTTTTTCCAAAGTTTTTGTAAACTAAGGGAAGACTTGGTATAGAATGCAAAAGTACCAAACACTGAAGTTTGAGAAAGGAGTAACAACAAATAAGGACAAGAAAAACAGGAATACATTCTCAATTCTGATTTGTGATGCAACCTGGTCTGCAGGGACATGCAATTGTCAATTCATAAATCAAAGTCTCCTCACTTCGGCAGCATGCACAGTGACAGCAAAGGCACGACACAAGTAGGCTGAGGCCCCTGGGTATTTGTGTGTTTACTTGGAGAGTCAGCATCCAGCTGCTGTGGTTGCTTCTGCCTGCTTCTGCTGCCTTGGGATTTCATGATTTAGGGTCCACAGGAATGGCTGCTGGTTTAGCTGTGACCCAGAAGAACTGTGCTCTGTGCACTCAAAGAAACTCATTCAATCACTGTCTTGTTTGGTTGGTTCTTTACGTGAACCTTCAGAGAGCTTCCAAGCTATGTAATGATGTTGGAATAAAAATACTGTTGGACACTGCATTTGCTAAGTTCTTGCCCAAGCCTGATTATCAATCCCTCACTCTCAGTGTTAGCAAGATTTGCAATATGCAGATTCTTTTTCCTAAGTGGCAGCCTGGATTGTACTGAAGCACATTAAAAGGTCAGCCAAGGTCACACGGAGGCAAGAACTACACTGTGTTGTCTCTGACTCAATTCTTACTTTATAACCTCCTTCTACTACACAGTTTGTGACTAACAATGGAAATCCCAAAACAGAGAGACAAACATATCACATTCCTTTAGACCCCTGCCCATTGCTCCATGAATATGCTGATGCTGGTCTACAAAGCTGAAAGACTGCAGGTGATGTCATTCACCAGATTCCTTCACTGACAAAGCACTGTCACCTTCACTGGAAGAGCCGTGTCTTGGCCGTATCACAACATTCATACAACTATTCCTGGCATGTTCCAATCGATCCAGCACCTCCTGGGATAACTATGAGCCTTCATCCAAAAAACACTACCAGCAGTGCAGCTTCAGAAGCTCTCTGGGAAAAAATGACTTTTCACGAACAACCAGGTGTTTGGTCTTCAGCAGCACCTATTTTATTTACCAAAACAAAAAACCTCACTTTGAATAGGCGAGCACATGGAGCATCATGCAGGATTAAAATAAGTTTATAGTGGAACCACATATTCATTAGTTTTCATTCATTAGCTTATTAAGCACTCAGACAATTTCTATTCTACATTTTCTGCTTTTTTAATTCCCTACACCATTGCTAAGCAACAATTTCTCTAGCTGAGCATTGCAGGCTTTTGTAGTATTTGCAGTGGAGCTCAGAAATAAAATGTTACTACCAGAAAACTATGCAAAACTACTGCAAAGCCATCAGCAAACATTGCACGGCATTGTCATTCATGAACCTCTCTGCATGAGATACAGTGACAACTGTTTACCAGGTGCGAGTAGGACAGAGGAAATCTGTAATATTTGAAGAGAACTCTATCATTGTTATCATTAGTTCTGCGAGTCATACTTGCTTAATTTAAAGCCATTGGAAATAGATATTAATACAGACTCACAAGCAGTTACAAACTCACTAGCAGTGAGTAGAAAGACTTAACTCTTACCTTCTTGTGCATGTCTATGTAAAAATAAGATGCACCAATTCTCAAAGCCTTTAGGTCAATATAGGCATGTCCGTGTGCATCACCTGTTTTGCCTGGATTTAGTTATTTGTGACACACAGTCCTATAAGAACACTGGTGGGAATGCAGAAAGGGGAAAAAAACAAACTGGAACACTACTTTTTCTTTAAATGTATCTGATTCATACCCTCAGTGACAGTCACAGTGGGGTTTGCTTTGAGTGGATGCAGATTCATTAAGAAATCCCACCAAAGAACAGCACTGCAACACACAGTGCACTGGTAGGTGAGCAGCAGAGTACCTTACCCATAGGAAAAGCTACATTGAGAGCATGGGAATAAACACAATGCAGGCTGAACTTCAGCTACAAGTCATACCTGTGCAGCAAATCAAACTTCAAACACCTTTATAGTCTAACCATCCATACGAAAGAGACCATCAAAAAGGCCCATCATTGCAAAAAAAAAAAAAAAAAAACCTCTGAAAAAGCAAAGGGGAGGCTAAGGCAGGGAAACGTTTTAAAGCAAGACAGAGGTACAACCAGTTTCTTCATATCTGGACTAGAGTCCTGTGGACAGGAGGCTCTTAGTAAACTCTACAACAGTCTTTTCTGATTCAGTGTTTGAGCACAAACTCACAGAGATGCTGTCAGTGCAAAGGCACTTGCAGAGAACCACTTCCACTCTCAAATGAATTGGCTACAACAGCACAAGGCTGAGCAGCTTCGTTATGCAAGGTGTGCATTCTGTAGCATCCCATCCCTAAAAAGACATCTGGAACTTTGGTAAGGACCCTTGTGACACACTACTGCAAACATGTCAAGTAAACATGCAACAGCTGCAAGTCTCAGGATGTTTTCTGTGTATAAACATCATGCTTCCCCCTTGCACCCCACACTGAAATAGGAAATATTTCTTAGTGAAATGGAGCCAAACGTAAAATTATCATTTTAATGGGTTTTAAGGCTGTGCAAAATCCAAGTTTATCTTACAACTATATTGTTAAGCCTTCTCTCCAGCACAGAAGAGCATTTTCTGGGCATCATAACTAACACATCTGTATGCAGCACTTGCAACAGGGTTGAGGAATTTCGTCTCAGCTGGGTTTTCCAAAAGCACATCAGCTCGATGCCCTCGCACAGAGAAAGCCATGTATTAACTCACAGAGTAAGTACTGCCACTTAATGGTTGGCCTCAATGACCTCAGAGGTCTTTTGCAACCTTAATGATTTTACACTCAACTCACTCAGACATTAGTTGGTTTGTTAGACATTTGTACGTGCTGAGCAGTTCGGCTCTAGTGAATCAGGAAAGGGAAGCTTATCTGGTTTCCAGAGATTGGGTTTTTAACACGTGCAATCAAGTGTTTAACTGTCCATGAAGCAAATGCAGCTATGCATGGCAGTTGGGTAACGTGATCCAAAGAGAGAGCTTGGTGAGCTTAAACCGCACCAGTGATCCCCCAGCCTCAGCAAGGGAGTTAAAGCAGTATCCTCACCTAGTCTGAGTGCGAGGGTAGTTTTCAAACTTGATGCAAGACTGCCACATCCAGAGAGCAGCAGCTGAGCAGCCTGCTCTGGGTGAACACCATTAGTCCCAGGCAGCAAATCTTAGTTGAGGCAATAATCCAGAACCTTCATAAATATCACATCTGAGCTACAGCAAATTAAACCATACCAGTCTCTTACTGTCATATCAAAAGAGGCTCATGTCTCCTGCAGGACACCAGCTTTTTCCACCTACACATGAAAATATCCAAAAGTGACATAGCCAGGCAACAGGTCTACATTAGTAAGCCATGACAAGGGTATGGTTTAACAGCTTGATTTTGGCCTCAACCTAATCACAAGCACATGGCTTCTAAGCAGGCTGGCACACTGGTTCACATCTGTCTGCAAAAGACTGAAGACATACGCCACAATCCATCATAAATTAGAGATTAGGCCATTAGCCAAGATACCACACTGAGCAAAGCTACATGACTTACTGAAACTGTCTTTGCAGAGCATTAATTTGGAGGTTTAGTCTTGCAATCCCCCATGCTCAAAAGAAGCTCATCCTTTATGCATAAAAAGGGGAGCGGAAAAAAAATTATAATCAAAGAAAAGACATAAGCCAAAATATATAACCTGTTGCTTTTCCCCTGCATACATTACACTACCTCGCTCATTAAGTTACCATTATTCTTCTTTTTCTTAGTAGTCTTGAACACGAGACAAACCAGCCACCAAAATATTCCAGGCTAGAACCTGCAATTTTTCTCAGCAGTTTCTGAGGAACAGCACATCCCAACTTTCAGCATCACTGCAGCTAAAGCCATTCTCCCTCACACCCTGAAGGAGCAGAGCCTGCCAGCTCACAGCACCCTGCATCATCTCTGCTTTCTATCTCTGCTTAGCCCCTCTTTAGGGACCACAGAACAAAACTTCAGTGCACAGTGACACTCAGCAGCTACAAAAAAAAAAAAAAAAAAAAATTGTATCTTATATTACACAGGACAGAAGCTTGGAAATTTTTTATCTGGTCAAGACTCATGTCACCAGCAATTAAACATTAGGAATATTCTTTCTGGCAAAGACGTGCCTAACTTCCCTTGGCACCACCACCTACTATTGCTCTCTGAAACCCACTGAGAGCTTGCAGTAAGGACACCAATTTATCGTTGAGAGCAGCATCCTTTCCTACAGTTAACTCTTGCCCCTCAAGGAACTGTCTGCCACTTTAGATAGGGGGGTTTTCTCAGCTGCCTGAAGAAGCGTCACAAAATGATAACTCTATCCAGGACCTGTATAAGCTTATTGCTGTGGGGAAGTTAACTTTATGATTTTTTTTTTTTTTTTTTAACAAACAGCAGCTTAAAGAGAAGTCACCTTTTTAATTACTTCAAAGACAAGTGCTATTACTTTCTTAGAGAGAGGATTAGCCACACTAGATTTTGTGGTTTTAATCTATGTAAACAGATCTGAACTTTTACTATTTAATAATCATCTCACATTTCCTGAAAGCGAGATTTATTTTTTTTGTTTCTTCCCTAGAACACTTTAAAGAAAACTGTACCATAAGCGTCACTTCTTTGACAGCTAATCCATTCTATAGGGGTCATATGCACGCAGCTCACCAGGGAATTACAAGGTCAATTGAATATTCATTCTCTTTACTGTACTTTTCCCCCACTCCCTGCACTAACCATGCTCCTTTATCCACTTTTATGAGGGTTATCACTAATTAGAGAGGAATATGTGCCTCCAAAAACAAATTAACACACACACACACATTATTGCACTCAAGCAATAAGTCAACTTGCGCCTGAGGAGTTATTCCCATCTCAGTCCTGTGCAAGACTGTCTTTGGAAATGAATAGCCAAGGTGTGTGTTGACGAGGGCAGAAAGGTATGTGGGGTCAGCACATCACATGGTCAGATTTGCACCACTGTGCATCTCTCCATCTGTTCAGGACACGTCCCCAAAGGGCAGCCAAGAGCCTGGGTGAGGCAGAGCACACAGGGCTCTGGTTATTACTCCCACTGCCCTGGCAGCCTCTGAGATCTGTCACAGCCAAACAAAAACCGACTCAGCCTTAAAGTCCCCCTGCACAATGCCACGAGCGCACAGACCCCCAGACACCTCCAGAACAGACTGAGAAGCTGCAAACATGGTTTGCTGTTGTCACCCCTCCAATTCCTTTACTGCTTCCTTAATGTACATGGACAGAGCAGAAAGCAGCAAAAAGATTTACAGTTACTTAGGCAAAAAGCACATCATTTTCTAAGTGTTCAGAATACTTCGTTGTCATGATTTGTACACAATTCACACAAACCACAGCTGTTGGTCTTTCCACAGTACTCCCCCAGCTATTATATACAGCAATTCACAAGCAGTGATTTCCACATGCATCTAAGTGACACGGCTTTCTTAAACACACCAGTCTGGAAGAGACCTTGCAGTAAGACAGTGGGAGTAACAGTGGTATGACAGTATATGAAGAGTAAGGACAAAACCAAATACAGCACAAGTTTAAGCGAAGCTGGAATTCACATTCAAGGCCACGGGTAACAGCAGAGATCCTGAGTGGTGGCACACAAGTTACTGCTGTTTTCTGTGTGAGCTCAGCAGAAAAAGTGCTGCACTGTGAACTTCACCAAACCAGGAGTTTCAGTGGCAAAGCACCATTTTCTTTGACAGATAGAAAGCGTCACACTGAGCTAAAATGTCTCGATTTACTTTCAACCTTGTCACTCAGCTGAAAATGTGTTACAAAGACAGTTGTTAAAGTCACTGTAAAAAAAAAAAAAAAACCCCTCTGCAAGCTGATGGACTTGTGTTCTTCGTGGGAGGATGGTCTTGAAAGTACAATGGTTTCACACAGCTGTTACAGACAACTCATTGTCATAACTTGCCTGACAATCAACCTTTATGTTCCAGTGGAACACAATTTCTTTTCCTGTGTAAGTCGTGGAAAATAATGAGCGGTTTGGAGAGATGTTATTTCTCACTTGTAGCTGGCTGAATTTCACTGCATCTTAGTAGTGGTGTCACTTTCCAAGGACAGTTGGATATCATTCCTATTTCCTGCAGGACAAATACATCAAACAGGGCCACATGCACATACTTGGTTCTTGAGAGTATTACCTGTGCTTAGTTACCCATCTCAAGAAATGCTGGTCACAGCTCAGTGTTACCACACATTTTCTTTCCATCGTGAAGCATTTTGAGGGGCTCACCTAGACGGTCTCTCTGTAAGCTTGTGTCAGCCCACTGTGAATATTTAGAAAGCTACATATTCACAGTACCAAGATGCTTTTACTAAATCCAAACCTAATTATTATACATAAAGCCCTCAGTGTTAAAGTAGATTAATTTGAATACACTTTGAACCATATCATTTTCTTTTCAAACAGCAGATTAAAGAGATTCAGAAGCTGCCAAAATATCTAAACATATTTCAAGATGAGCTTAAAAAAAGGACTGCAGACCTTTTATGTCATTCAATCTTAAACAAAAATAAAAAACTTACTTCAGTTACTGTGTCTTTCCATTTTAACTTTATCCAATCAAAATTAGTTCTTACCATTAGCAAAGATCTTTAAATCACCACCTGAATTTGCTGTTTTCTAGGCAGCACTGCCGTTCCAAGGAATTCCAGAGGGTGTGAGAGTCAGCAGGACTGTCAGCTACCTGGAGTTAAACTGTATCATTTAGTCCATTTTCTTAACTGCCCAATTAATGCAACAAAATGTTTTTCTATCAGTGGCACACAAAACTCAGTGACAATAAAATTTCCAAGACCTTGATTTTTCAAAAAGCTTTCAGGAAGAAGTTTTCTGAAGTCATCTCTCACATTCAGCACTGCAGAGAACCTCTGAGAATTAGTGTGTACCCAACAAAAAGCTAATATATGTACTTAACTTCAAAAACCACCCCAGTTGTCACTCTACATGGTGGCATTTTATTCACTAAGCCACATTAGCTCCTGTTGCTGCACGAGTGCCCAGCATAAAGTGGTATGTAATAAATATCATTGAAACAAAGGGATATAAATTCCAGAGCTTCAGAAAACAAGTCCATTATTCACATGGTGTCAGGAAGGAACTCTGCTTCAAAGTACTTAAGAAAACAGATGAGATGCCTCCTTTTGGTGTATCTGAAGAAGGATAAGAAGTGGGAAGAATGATGGATTTCAGTATATTCCTACTGCCCAGCCCTCTACAGTACACTCATTTTTGTTTCCAAGTGGGCAACTGCTTATTTCCTTAGTAAATGCAGTAAAACAAAGCTTATGTTTACAGAACCTCTTGAAGAACAAAAATTTTGCCTTCCAACCCTCCCTTCAGATATCAAAGAAGGCCACCTGTCACTAATTGTCTACCTGATCTGAGATGCACACGTGCATCCTGGCACACCAAGAACGCAGGGATGCCAACAGTGCAATCCTTCTGGAAACACCCATGCCTGCAGTGGGCACCAGGCTTAGTCTCTGCATTCCACATCACACCACCCTACTCCCAAAAATCAAGAATCAACACAAACATGCACCAAATTGACACCAAAACACACACCAGCTTCATTTCTTATGGCTAGTCATGCCCATATGAGGAGACCTGCAAAAAACATGGGATGTTGGTTTAGTCACAGCAGAGCATTAACAAAGACACTGCTCCTTTTAACTTCCAAATGTTTTCCAACACCTTCGCTGTGACAAAAAGACACAGCCCTTGTCAGCAGCCATTCAGAATTCCCTTTACATAGTTACACAGCCCTCTGTTACTCAGTTACAAAGACTTACAGCCTTGCCTAAACAGCAATTTACTCTACGTTTTACTGGTTTTCATCAGAATTTAGCTCTAAACAAAACTTTCTATTAGAAAGTGAAGGAGGAGGGGCAAGGAAAAACTTTTCCTCCACAAACTATGGTATGTTCTCCAAACTTGTCAATAAAGAGCACTCAGGAGGTAACCCCAGCAGTAAGGTTGGTCCCTTCCCAATGCGAACCTTTTAAGCCATTTCAGTTCGAGCAGTTCCACACACACACTTGACAATAATCTTCTATTTAACTTCCATATGACAAAAATGTGTGCCTACCTGGAATTTCCCAATGCCCAGCGAGTCACTCACAGTTAAAAATGGGCACCATGAAGGTTTTATGTTGTTCATGCCACTCTTCCTATCAGCCAGTACACAAATCTGCGTGGTACTGAGCAGCCTTAATCTCCAGTTGAGTATTGAGTACCTACAGGGACTACTGCCAGCCCAGATGCTCTGCCCTTCTCCTGCAGCTTCTTACTCCAGCAGCTGATTGATTGCTCCTGCTTCACTTGATTTGTTCTTGGTTGCTTTCTTGATTTTTCCTCATCACTCTTCCTGAACAGCCACTCCATGCTTTACTAATCAATCTGTCATTTTTTCACTGTATACAGTGTTGGAAATAAATGGTAAAAATTTTTTTCCACATTCCCCATTAGTTGCTGTTTTGCCTTGACAAGAATACAGAGGATTTTATTTCCTCCCCCTCCCCTTCAGACCTCTTCAGTCTGTCAGTGCGAGCAGCCACTTTTCACTTAAAGAAAATTGGAGAACTTGGGCATGGCATTATCCAATCATCACCAATTCCATCACACCTGGGGCTTGGGCTTGACTTGTTCTCTCCAGCGCATCCTTCAGGCTGTACCTGTTGCCCTCCATATGTCCCAGTACACAGAGCAAGATTTAAATTCTAGTTTTTCTGTATTTCAGTTCAAAAAGACAGTTCTTGCAAACTCTCAATACCTTCAGAGTGGGGTCAGCATTTAAGGGAAGTCTGAGACACAGTCACATTAATACACATATTTCTTCTAATTGTACTCATCAGTTGGAACGTGGAAGCATTTCAGCAGTCTAGCCTTCCAGAAGTTCACTATTCCACGTGGCTTATTTACAACAAATACATCACAGAAAACAAGTGACTAGGGTATTTTCCCTTGAATGTACAGTGTAACAAAAGCTTCAAGTAGCAGAGAAGTGTTTCAGCACAACTTTTGCCTTCCAGCATTTTTTTTGCAGTGCACTGGGTACCAACAGAGAAAAATGCAAGAGCAGCTACAGGAAAACAAATTCACCACTGCCATGATTCAATACCCACATATTAGACACTGACATTTTGCTTCTGTGTAGTGTAACACCAATCACAACGTAAATCCACACCTTGTCACCTTCAGCAGCCCAAGTAATACCAGCTCTGTGAATTTCAGCACTTTATACAGAATGTGAGAGCAGCTGGAATAAAAACATAGTTGGCGCTAGAACGGATAAAGAGTCTCCCAGTTAAACCCCATGACATACTGCATATTCCCACATAGTGTAGGCCTCTGAAATGAACTCAGGTAATATTTTTTATTTTTATGCAGCCTCCATTTTCTTTATGGACAGGCTTCCTGATGTTGTAAGATATAAAAGGGAGAAAGAGGTCTATGAGTACTGATGTAATTCAGCTACTCAGCAGTGCTGAAGAGCTCAGCAACCTCTGACATATTTTCACTGCAAAAGTCATTCCAGAAGCTTTTAAGAGTAGAGGAGAGCTTTACCTGTTTATGACAAGGACATCTGCAAATCTGTCAGCTCCTCCAGACTGTGCTAAAATAAGGGTTACAGCCTTCCCATTTTATTAAAATCAGCTGATTAGCTCCAAGCCTCATCTCACCTGGAGTATTACCAGAAACCACCTTCACCTGCAGCCCCGAGATAACTGACACACCTGTTCACACAGACCAGTCTTTGCCCTTAAGGACAACAAAAAGGTCAGAAAACTAGTCCTGTATCTACAGAAGCAGGAAATACTCTATGTCTCATAGCTAGATGCTCCTCCAAAATAACACTTCAGACAAACAGCATAAGACACCGAAAGAAAAGAGGAGGAGGAAACCAGTTCGGAAGTCAAACCTATTCTTCCACACCCTTGCGTAGATGAAAGGGGACTACACAAAGAACGAGGCATTGTTACAGAATTACTTACAGAGTACAGAACTCTTGAAGTGAAAAGGTTCTCATTTTTGGTCAGTCCTCACTGCTAGTATTTAGACAACTCTACTGGTGATCACGACCACGACAAGGCTGCACACACTAAGAGAACGGGAGTTAATCCAGGCCAGGCTGATGTTCCTCAGCCCAAGAAAGCAGGCAGGACCAAAAGAAAGAAAGGCTTCAAATCCAATCTCCTCCCATTTCTGGATTTTTAGAAACAACACGACTTGTGCACTCCCCCTCTGCTCTTCAGTCACCTGTAACACTGTTTTGTTGATTCCCCATATCATTATACTAACTAAATTGCAAAGACAAAGCCGCTTAGGCACAGCTGATTGCTGGAGTATCTGAAACTAAGACTCATGCAGAGAACAGTTATTTTACACACTTAAGGGCTATTGACTCCACCTGGGGATACCTGCAGAGTTAGAGGACACCAGTGAGGCTTTAAGAAATTTTCTTGAGTTTTATTCCTCCCTGCCCCCATTTCAGGCTGTCACTGTTCATAACAGCAGGGGTTCCGTGTCTTGGCCTTCCTGAAAGTATCTTCAGACTGAGAGAACAGAGTGGTCTGTATTTTAAGACTCCCCCATTTTACTTACCATCGCTTTCACTCTTGCTTTTTAAGTCTTCCATCCATGTTGGAATAGTTTTCAATGCAACATAGTCCCCCAAGTACTCCTTGCGTCTTTCTTCCAAGGTCATCTTCAGCAGACGCTCTGTTTTAGGGGAAAGAGAAATGAAAAAAGTTTTGCAAACTTCCACATGTTCTTGCACAAGTAGTGACCAGTGCCGTGCCCCTGATGCTCTGAAATGCCACTTGAGAGAACCAAGCAGAGGTGATGTGGTGAGTTACAGTAATGGGAGTTAAATGTGGTACACCTAAACAACTGCACGTGCCTCTTTCTGGATGTCCCAGCTCAGCAAAATGAAAAATGAAATATCTCTTCCCCATATTCTGGGCTGTCCAGGCTTCCTCCACAGCACACCACTGCTGTGCTGCCTTGTCCTGCCACTTTCATTTCTGGATGAGACAACTGAGCAATTTAAGTAGGGAATTGTTGTTTTAAAGGGGTTTTCAGGTTTGCAAATCTATTCTGTAGGTTCTGCATTTGTAAACCAGAGAAGTCAAAATTGAAACATTTTTCCTGAAACAAGTTTACTAATGCCAGCAAGTAAAGGCCAAGAGCATGACAGGGAAATGAAAAAAGTGCTACCACCTCACAAAAGAAACCAGAGCTGAAGCAAATGTTCTGTTAGTTTCCAGGTGACTTGAGTGGTAAGAAAGGCAGGTTTAGCTTTACAGACTTTCATCTGAACATTAATAGGACACACTTGTTAACACTGAAACACCTGTGGATGGTTGTTCTTGTCATCACCTCTTTTTTCAGGCATTCAGTGAAAGGTAAAGCCTCAAAGACTCTACAACTCTGATGGCTGCTGCCAGCTTCACTCTTCTTCAGACCTTTCTATAAATGGACTAAATTCTACAGTAAGGAAAACAAAAATCCCAACACTGCAAACAAGCCCAGCACTTCAGCTGGTTTTTGCAGCCACATCCTCTTGTCCCTTCCCACCTCATCAATGCTTAATATTAGCTCAGGCCAAGACTGCAGAGCTTTTCCCCTCCCAAAAGGAAAGGGAGAAAAGAAAAAAAAAAAACAGTAGAGCACGTCTAACACCCATACACTACCCAAGTTTCTGGTCTGTTTTTACCAGTGGCACTACTACATTTTTTTTGGCACATTAATCAGTAATAAATGCTCTTTGAGGAATCAAAAGTTTTTAGGAGTGTAGGGGAAGGCTAGACCCATTTTGTTTGCCTTTGACACAAAGGACTAAACAGACATAAAAGCTTCTCAAGTTGAAGAAGCAGCAAAAGAGTTGGACATGGAAACTGCTTCTCCAGTGAAACATTAAAAAAATAAGAAAGAAAATAATTTTCACTGTGGTTTGAGTTTTTCTGTTGGGTTGTTTTTTTGGTGGCTTTTTTTTCATAAAGTTTCCCAATTATGTAGACTGCAACTTTTGAGCACAGACTCCCTTAACACAGTAAGTCCATTTTGATATTTTTGACGCTATCACCAATTTCTTCAGCTAACAAAAACATTTCTCTCCTGTTATTCAGGCTTGGTATATCTTAATTGGATATTTACATCAACCAAAGTGGAACTGATGTGACTGGGGTCACCATCATGCACAATAGATATGCACTTAACTCCATTACCTGAGCTTCAAGCAGACAAAATTCCAAGTATTTGACATGAGCAGTGGAAGGGCTACAGGAAGGCAGACCCGAGAGAGTGTGCGCCTCTATGTGTCAGGTGTGAGGGACTGACAAGCAGAGCAGTTCTCAGTGCCTTTTGCTGAAGAGGTGACAGAGCCAGTCCTGTGCCTTCAAAACACAAGTTCCTCTCTACAGAAAGGTTTTATAAAGCTGTGCTCTTGTGAGCCAGCAGCAAGAACTTAAACTGAGTCTTAATTATACACCAACCTCCCAGAAGATGCTCCCAACAGCCTTTGCCATGTGTACAATTTTCTGGCTGTAGCAGAAACTTCGGAAGCTTGCAAGCAGCCCAGTCCTGCGTCTACGGCTCTGATTCAACTCCAGTCCCATCCCTGTTCCATTTCAGCTGTCCTCAAGCAAGACCTCCCCTGGGAGGATGTGGACCAACCCTTAATTATCAAGAAAGTAATTAAGAAAAGCAAGGGTATTGTCAGTGGGTTTGAACTCAATATTTAGCAATCGGTGCTTTTTTCTTTTCAAGAGGTGCTTCAGAACATAAAAGGGTGAGAACAATTGCACACAGAGCTTTGTGAGAAGAGCAGAACTAGCAGGCACAGCCAGCTTTGCAGAGGTTCAGGAGTACCTATGAAAGTGAAGGCAGTCCTAACAAATGACTTGCTTTCCAAAGTACAATCTGGGTAGGAAGGAAAGAAGTTGGGCTTCTGCAGTTTTCCCCTCTAGTAAAGAAAGTACTTGGTAAATCCCACAGGGCTACAAGCTGAAGAGCAATGCCAGCAATGAATAGATAAGTTTTTTCTGCCCTCCTCACTCAAAATACCCAGGGCCAGCACCATCAGCATGGTGTTGGAAAGCAGTTAAGTGGAGCAGAAGACTGGCAAGTGCTGCTTGTTCTCACTAGGAAGAGACAATGAGTTCTGGCCAGCCAGCACTCAAACATGCTTCCTGGATGGAAAAACCTCACCAGCAGTCAGGAGCTCTGGTTTGCACTCATTAACATCACCGTGCTGCTGGAGACCACCATCCTCACAGCTGACTGAGACAAGGAAAGCATGTCAGCAGCTCCGGTTTCCAGCTTACCCTCCAGCCCCTCCACTCAGCCCTCCTCACCAGGGGGCTGAGCTCATTTGCCAGGTTATGAACTCAGACAGCAGCAGAGCTGGAAGAAACAAGTGGGAGCAATGGGAACATTCACCAGAGCCTACCAGAAACCTTTTCCCACCTGCCCCCTGCCACAAAACCAACATTTTTTTGAGGGTAACAACATAAAACATTAAGGGAAAGTCAGTCATAGCTGACCCCACATAAACAACGCCTGAGAAGATTTAACTGTAATTTTGTTGTTGAAAACATAAAACTTGTATCAGGTAGAAATTTGTTGCCTCACTTTCAATACAGAAACATGGATTGTAAGGCATTAAAAAAGTATGGAACAAAAGTCACTTCGTTGGAGAAGAGTTTAACAGGAGCAGTCAACCTACAGAAAGATTAGTTCATTTGTGTTTTAATCGTTTTTCCTTACAAATGTGCACTTGATTTCTGCCACAGACAAGAAGGATGAATCCTATGCCTTGAACTGGTCTTCTTCCTTCTTGCCTTGAAACACACACAGAGTCACAGGGGTGAGGGAAGAAAAGAAAGAACTTAAAGTTTGACCCTCTGACATTTTTTCCATTCTCTCCTCGTGCATTACTACATCATTTGTAGACACACCAGGCAAGCTTCCCTCCCAGCAGACACAATTACCACCGCAGTTCCACCGTGCCCGTTCTCTTCTCAATTTTTACGTCGCGGGGTTGACATGAAGTCCCAAACCAGCACCAAAACGCTTTGGCCCACGGTTCTCATGCCCTGGAGTTTGACTCGGGGGGATTTTCAAACTGAGAATTCACAGGTGTGAGGGGGGTTCCTTAGAAAATATGAGGCGAGTAAATAGTTGGGACTCGGGGTGGGCGCTTGGGCAGCCTCGCGTCGCCAGCGCTTCACCCCGGCGGGCGGACAGCGGGAGCGGAGCGCGCCGCGCCAGCGATCCCAACACACCCCGCACGGAAAACAAACGCATTACCGGGAGGCAAAGCACGCTCTGAGGGCATGTGCCCAACTTTTCGGCCTGGAACAGCCCCCGCCAAGGTGACTCGGGGGGCAGAGGGGCCGAGCACCGCCCGGCCTCACTCGCGTCCCGCCGCGCCGCGGGGCGGGGGAGAAGCGGCCCCGATTCCCCACAGCGGGGCTGCTCACACAGCGGGGGGCGCGGGTGTGCTTTGGGGGGGCTCAGACCCCAAGTTGGGGGATTTCAGACCCCGGGACACGGGCAGGGAGCACAGAATCCCCTCAGGTTGCCCAGCCGGGCGGGAAGCGCCGCCGGACCCCGCGCGGCTCCGGGACCGCCCCTCCCTCCCTCCCTCAGGGCTCCCCGGCGGGAGAAGCGGGCCCGGCAGGGCGGGCAGGGCGACCCTACCTTTTTCCTCCCGCCAGAGCTTTTTCCGCTTGTTGCCGGGGTACATGGTGGCGTGGCTGGCGGCGGCTTTGAGCTGCAGGTTCCCCAGGCTCACGAGGGGGTGGAGGAGACGCCGCGCCAGAGCCAGAGCCGAGCGATCCCTCTAATGCC
>VWZG01009477.1:2303504-2346199 GCA_013396735.1 Grallaria varia
CAGCGGGCGGGCAGCCCGAGCCGCCCCGCCCCGCCGCCCTCAGCCCCGCAGCCCCTCTGCTTCCGGGTTGCGGCCGCGCCGTGCCCGCTCCGCGGGGCTGGGGCCGGGCGGCCCCGCGGCCCCCGAACGCCCCCGGCCCCTCAGGAGCAGCCCGGGGGAGCAGCGGCTGAGGGAGCGCAGCCCGCGGCAGGGGAGGCCTTATCGAGCTCCCGCCGCTGCCCGGTAAGAGGTCGTGGCCAGCTGAGGGTCGGCCCCTTCTGCCAGGCGACCGAGCCGTGAGCTGCGCCTCGGAAGGCTGAGGTTGGGCATCGGGGCGATTCAGACGCTGGAATGGGGTGCCCGGGGAAGGTGGTGGGGCCGCCGTCCCTTGCGGGTGTGTACGGAAAGACTGGCTGTGGCATTCAGTTGACAGCGTGGTGTTCGGTCCCAGGTTGGACCCGATGATTTTAGAGGGCTTTTCCAACCTAATTGATGCTCTCTGGGATCTCTCCCCCCTCTACCCTGTCTGCTGGGGCAGAGACCAAGGGCCACCTGGCACCGCAACCCCTGTGCCGCTCGCCCTTCCCCTGACTGAGAGTAACTTATCCCTTCACACAAACTTCCATGGAATAAATAAATAAATAAAAAAGCTTCCCTGCAGCTGTGTGCATCCTCTTGCCTGAACTCAAGCACAGGGCGCCGACCTCTGTACACAGGGAAAGTGGAATTTCAACTAAATCACAGAGAGTGTCCTGCGTGCAGTGCCTGGTCAAGAACTGGTGATGCTCCTCTTCTTCACCTGTATCAACAAAGGTGAGGCACAATGGAGCAACATCTTGCCTGCTTTTCTCATACCTTCTGCTGAACAGACATGAGCATCCCTACTATTACCAGTGATCTTGGTACAGTTCCTTACACAGAAATCGTTAGTCTTATCCCACTCAGTGGCGCAGTGAACGGCTCAGTTTATCTTTTAAAGAATCAGACTAAAAAGGTCCTCTTTACAAAGCATATTTAAACATTTGTGTTAGATCACCTCCTAAGGGGATGTTGTAATCTTCCTCTTTACCTGGTTTCTTCCCTTTGCCCAGGTGATGTGCTTTGGTAGCCCAAGCACAGTTTTCTCAACTTGATAATAAAAATGAGAGCGAAGCCAACAGGTAAAAAAAAAAAAAAAAACAGAAAATATATATATTTTAGTTTAAATCACGCTTCCATGACGTGGAGCAAATATTTGAATGCATATCCTAGATCATTGCATATTTACCAAGCTACTGAATATTCTAGTGTCCTGTGGGATCTGTTCCACATTTTATAAATCAATGTTTATTGGACTAGAAGGGGGGAGAGAGAGAGAACTTAACTCTTCATGTAGAGGCCATCTGCATGGGTTCTGCAACTTCATTTGTAAAAGCAGCTACAATAGCCATAAGTTTGGAAAGTATCCAAAGAAAGTATGTACCTGTATAAAGGGGAAAAAACTTAGGAATCCTGATGTTTACACCAGCATCAAAATAAAAGACAGGAACAAAACTTTATTTGACATAAGAATAGAAATGCCCATGTGTTACAACTCCAGTAAGAAAATTACTGTTGCATTTTATATATTTTATTTCAGATGCTGGTGATACAATTGATCCCCCTGAGGCAGTAAGAAAGCATGCTACTGGCTCTGCAATGAGCATGACCTGTCCTTCACTTCTTGCACTTGTTGATTCTGGAGGCCTGAAACCAGAGAAACCTTGGCAGTGTCACATGTGGTGGAAAGATTTACCTAAAAAATCAGCATTTTGGTACTTGGGTGAAAACCAATCAGGCTGCAAAAATTAGGAGATTATTTTCTGAGAAAACTGTAGCAAGATGGACATGTGGCAGGCTAAAGCAATGCTCAGAAGGTCTTTAAAATGTTCTGTTGAAACAATGAGCACGAAAACAGAACCAATAGGAAATTTGGGGTTGTCTAATGAGCTGGGTATATTTAGCCCACCCCAGGCCCACTGAACACACTGGTGACATTGTACAGGGGAAGACAGGAAAACTGGGAAATGTCCAAAATTAGCATTTAAGGGATATATAGCCTGGGTAGAATACTAATAGCTGTAAAATGAACATTTAACATATGGCTGAAGTAATGACGGGTTAGAGAGTTCCCATTAGAGATATAATAGGAAATGTAAATTAATATGAGAGCGAATACTATGCTATGGAAGTGAATAAATGCACCAAAGGAGCGCTAGAGGCTCCATCCAAGCTGCTGGATCATCCAACTGAACCAGCATTAAAGGCACCTCCGTGCAGCATTGCCATGGCCATCAACCATCCTGACCGAAACAAAGGCAGTGGCATTGCAGGTCCTGCACTGAGCGGAGCAAAGCCGAGCGGATCCAGTGCCCAGAGGAGGCAGGTGGTGGACACTGAGTGAGCCGTGGCTCCACAGGGACCAGCTGTGGCATGGGATACATGACACATTCATGGGGAGGGTCAGTCTGAGACACAGATCTTAAGGAAAGGATCAAATATCAGTTGCTGGAGAAGATGGGAATGGAATTCAGCTGTTCCAGGTCTTGGTGTCTTAAAAACACTGGAAAAATTCTGTGCCAGAGAGGGAAGGGCAGGCTGGTGCCACCTTCACAAACATAGCACGGTGCAGGGTCACGCCTGCATTTGGGGATGATGAACCAAGGGCAGCAGAACTGAGCAGCTTTGTGAGAAAAGCCTCAGTGTTCAGCAAGAACATTTATATGAAAATGACAGCAAGCAGCTCTTCTCATTGTTTACATGGGAAAGCAGTCCTTTATTTGTTATTTACACTGTTTATTCAATTTATCCTTGAATACCATGAAAAAGGAAAATATGAAATTAAAATGTCAATTTTAAAATATTTTTAATGCTTTATATCCATTTTATTGTATCAATTTTATTGATAAAAATTTTAAATGCAATTCCTTATTATTTCCTCAATTTCTACCTCACTTTAAAAAAAAAAAAGGCAACAGAACATTATGGACAGTTTCACATGTTAAGAGAAAATTCCTTCCTCATGCATGTGAAGGTACGTTTTTAAATGGATTGTTTCTGTAGCTATTAAACAATTGACTTATTACACCAATAATAGAGCAATATAATAATATAAAGTGTGTTTATAAATGATTCATATTTAATAAAAATATATTTCAACTGTCATTATTCTCTCAAACCTTGCTTGTGTAGCAAACTGTGTGCTATGCACCGTCTTGTTGATTTGGATAATCCCTGTGCCGTGCACGTTCCCACTGCAGGAAAATCCAAGGCAAACTTACAGCCCCTGTACATTAACCATGAAGTGTCTCCTCCTGCCCATTCCTATCACATGCTAAAACTGTTCCGAGTTCTTTTCCCCAGGCTTCCACAGTATCGTTGGCGAGATGTCACCTTTTATTAGCGCTCTCGCTCTCGGATACACTAACGCGCACTGAAAACATGAAATGCACATCATCCATCTTTCATGTGACAGCTCCATCCCACCTTCGGAACTTCCAAGCTCGTGGCACACCTGGGTCAAGGCTCTCTTAATAAAATGATGCTGAGTGACAGGGAGAGAGGGAGTCAACTGACTACAAGCACTTGGTAGACTGTTACCTGCAGTTTCTTGGGGTTGTTGCCTTGGGCAAATGAGCGAAAGAGGAAACGGGTCACTTCAAGCCCCATTTGTCCAGTTGGGTGAGTGCAGAGGGAGATGGAAGGCAATATACTCGTGTTGCTCACAGCTTTGTGATTTTAATCCATTTGGTCACGGAAATACCTTTTGGTCCATTAGATAATGCAATAGCTGAACTATTCAAACAAAGGGAAATTCAATGTTTCTGTACTATTGATGTGTTTGTTACTGTGATTCTATGATTCAACTATTTCATGAGCAATCAGATGCACAGTTTATCTGCTAAGGTTATACTTGTATCTAAATATGGTTATTTCTAACAGTAAATAAATAATAAACACATAAACCAAATAATTTGATATAATTATGCAAAAATCGAATATATATACACATTACGTGACTCGTGACAATTAAGACATTTTTTTCTAATATTTTGATACTGACTTGTCTTATTTTGATTTGCTAGAGCATCACAGACTTTTAGAAGAGGAATCTGTAGATTCTTTGAAGTCAGACCCATATTAAGTCAACTATTTTGGAAAACGTTGTTCCAACATAGTAGTATCCTAACACAGTTCAGTCTGGTGATGTAAATGAGTGGAGCATTTTCCTGAAACTTAATTACAATTCAGAAGTATCGGGTGTGATTATGTACATGGTGTGAGATTGATGCATGTTTAAATTACTGAAATGTTTACAGTGGTCAAAATCCACGTTTGCAAAGGCAAAGGAGAAAGAGCTTTTCAGAGCTTCCAGAAGAAATCCACAGACCTGAATTTATATGTGCAGCAAAAGACAGAAAAAAAGAGAGGAATGTTCAGATTAGGCTTTTCTCTGGGATCAGAATCATATGGAAGAGATAAAAATACAAGCTAAAAAACCCAGCAGTCGATCCAGACTGTCTCTTGCTCCTGGAACTATTCCTGGATCAGAGAGGAAAAGAGGGAGAAAAGAGAAGTGTCCCACCTTGGGGAAGGGAGTGGAATGCCACACTGGCTCCCTGGTCCCAGATGCCAGGGGGTTTGCCACAGCTCAGGTGTTTGTAGGTGTGATGGTGGTGCTCGCACAAATCCTTTCAGGCCTCTGCCAGTGGCTGCTGCAAAGAGAAGTACCTTTTAGTCTCAGTCATATCATTCCACAAAGTACTCAATAGAGAGGAAAAACTTTTAAGTAGAAAATTACTTTTCAGTATGCCACTTGAAAATGTGGAATTCCTGCTCAGCCTGCAATGTCCTCGGCAAAAATTAGAGACCGAAAGCACAAACAGAATGAAACAGCAGTCAAAGTGACCTCAATAGAGAAGAACAAAGTTAAAAAAAAAAAAAAAAAACAAACACAAAAAGAACAAAAAAAAGGCAGAACTTAACAATGTACTCAAACTTGAAGTACATAAAAGTAACACTGATGTACTCAGTGACCGGTGGGAACTTGACCTCAGTGGGCTCTGCACAACCTTCTCATCATCAGCAGAGTCACATCATCAAGTGGCTTTACAAGGACAAAAGATAATTAAATGTGATCACATCTAGCAGAGCAAAGCACAGTGTAGTAGTAAAAATGCAGCAGTACTAAAAATATTTCCTAATTATAAAATTCCTCAAATGATTGCTCTTTTCTTTCCAGAAAAACAAAATTCTGGCATTAGAAGGGTTCGAGCAGAGTGACCATAAGAAGAGGCAAACAGATGCATTTTCCTGCTTTGGTTCTTCCCTTGTCACTGCACCCATCTACATCTGTGCTTGAATTTGTATTTTGGGACTGCAAGGGGCAGGAGTGTGATTTACTCCAACACGCTGTGCCAAATCCCCAGTGCTGAGCTGAGCAACTGGGACTAGACAGGCTGGGAACTAATTGGTGGCTAAAACCAATAAAAGATGGGAGTACTTTTACAAGACATTTTACATGCCAACTGTATAAAATTAGGCAGAAATGACGCTATTACAGAAAGCTTTCAATTGTTAAGAATGAAAGAAGGTCAGACATTCTCCACTGAGGAAACCTAGATCTCACCAGAGGGGACATCCACTGTCATTATTCTGCTGTTTTATCTGCTTTGTCTTTTACAACAACTTTGTAGCCACACAGAAAAAAAAAAAAAAAANAAAAGCCAAGAGATACAGTTGAGAGTTGAAAGACTGAGTAGAGAGGGTAGATAAATGGTGTAAGAATGGAAAAGACAAGTCAAATTTTTAAAATCATATACAGTGAAAGCTGGTACAAAGCAGTTACTGATGAAAAGCGAGGCTATTTTGAATGTAAATGTTATACATCTTAACTATTTTTGTTTCAACAGGTATCATGCATCACCAAAAACAATGGAATTACACCACTACAAACATATGTTTAGTTCATACATAACAAGAAACAACTGAATCCATTTTTCAAATCTGCTTTTCCGTCTCTCTCCCTTGTTCAGTTATTTAGTTTGGTTTGGCTTTAGTGAAGGAATCACAGACTCACCATGGCTGGAGGGCCCACAGGAGAGCTCTAGTCCAAGGCAAGGTTGCACTGAATTCCCATCAGGGTGCTCAGGCTTTTACAGGTTAGGTGCTGAACATCTCAGGGATAGCTCACCCACAGCCTCTGCTGCATTTGCTGACGTTTATCTCCACCCTGCTTACGTTTTCATCTAGAATCAAGCTTTAAAGAAATAGCTCAAGGAATTTCAGTTCAGTTGACGGATGCACCACAATTCCTAAAGCTGAACGAGGGTATCACCACACTCTGTGCCTTCCTTGCACGACACTGCCCCTGCCTGTACCCTCGGACCTCATGCTGGATTCCATAGATTTTAGGCAAGGAATTGTATCTTCGTGCTTGTATGGAGTCCAACACGAAGAAAGGGCTGGGGTGGAGGGTGTCTTTTAACTTTGCTGAAGCAATGGCATGGTTATTTTCCAGGTGATATTACTTTACTCTTTTGTCTCTCTTGCGTTTTATTTGCTTCACCTAACATTTCATGTTGTTTATTGCTCATCTTTCCATTAGCAGCACTCTGTATTTTTATCCCCTGTAAATACAACACATGTTCCTGCTCCTTTTCTTGTAATGCTTCCAGCACTGCACAAGCATATCTACCTTTTCCTTACCTTTTCCTTTCATCTCAATGCAATACATGCTGTACCCCCTACTTTCAACTAAATTGTTCAAAATTATTTGTTTGGTGTGAGGGGAGAAAAGTACTGTGACAGAAACAGCTGCTTTACCTTTGATCACCTGGGTATCACGACATTGTGTGTATTGTTTTCAGTTTAATTATGTTATATCACTTGGCAAAAAATAGTTCCAAGTTTGGGAGTTCAGGTTCTATAGGAGATAAAATTTAAAATAATTTATTATATATAAAATAATACTCAGCCTCACTGCTGGTAATTAAAATGTCTTCCCAATCAATTGGAATTAATTGCTTTGTAAATGGTGAGTTACTGTAGCAGTGATACAAGTATCATATACACAAGTAGGAGATTTATATCACAATCCTTACAAGATGCTTTAATTCTGACTTTCAATTTCTATAGTACTCATCACCATTAACTGCACTGTTTTGCCTCATTACAGTGTTTTTAGTTGCGAGTCTGTTAATAGCTTTTCCTAATGTGTCCAACTCAGTGCAAATCTTTTTATTAGTCATCCATAATCCACAAGTATTTCTTGACCTGTAGGAATGAGGTTTGTTTTTATTCCCCCTCTCAAGGTGGTCAAGAATTGTATTATGAGCTCTACTCTGCTCATATTGAACTCCCCATGAAACTCTTTTCATGGAGAGTGAATTATTTACTGTGGATACAGAATGTCCTCCGGGACAGTGAATCCAAATCCTTGCACAAGAAGCAGTACAGTTAAGGCTGATACACAGCAAAGTCTCCAAATCCTCCATTCCATGGAAAATGAAGACTTCCTGCCCGCTCATGCATAGCAGTCTAAGGGATAACTGGCTGGCTAAAACACCACTTAATTTATGGTTATTGAGGTGGGTGTTATAGCTATGTGCTATGTACTACATGCTGCCTTTTGTTACAGGTTGGAAAATGAATTTGATCTTTTTGCTTATAGCAATCCCTGCCTGGGAGCCCTTTCAAGAAGAGGTCTGTCATGTGCTCATTAGAATTTAATCTCTTATATTTTAATAAGTATCCTACAGGGTTATTAAGGTGTTAGAATTATCTATAAAAAAAAGGAATGACATTATTAGTTAGGAAATTAAGAAAATTTGTCTCCCAAATACATTCTGTTTGAATAGAAACAAAATTTTATAATAAAATGAACCCTGTTACTGGTAACTTGTTTATTTTCAGAAGCAAAATACTTTTTTTTTTTTTTGAAAACCACAGAGAAATAACATTTCAAAACAAGTAAATGCATTTCAAAGCATAATTGTATAATTTATCAGGATGAAGGTTTAGTCCCTCCAACACAGTCACATACTGTGTTGCATTGTCATTATAAATGGGGACATTACTCCTCCTAATAAATTTGAAAAATCGTCTGAAGTACCAATATTTTTTACCAACATCCAAACTGCATCCACCCCATTATTTAAAGGCAGTGCGGAGAGGCAGCAGTGCCAAGGAAACCTTTGGAGCTGGAGCACTGAACGCCTACCTGGAAAGCAGCTCTCAGGAGGCTCTGGCAGGCTCTGGTGGTCTCTGGAGCAGCCCAAAGAGATGCTGTGGATGCAGGAGCTGAGAACCTGCTTTGATTGTCCACTGGGTGCTGTGGTGATGAGGTTGGCCAAGCTTGGCAAAAATCAGCATCAACCATCCCACATAACAGGAAGTGATGGTCAGTCACTGCACGCATCCCACGTTTCTTGCAGGTGGGAATCCTTCAAACAGCACCATTGATATTTGAGTGTGTGAACAACTTGCAGAGCCTGCCTGGAAGAGGACAAAGCAACGAAAGGAATTCTAGTTACTCCCAGGGGCTCATTGTAGGGACATCTGTTTCTTGTGGGGCCCTGACTCAGAAGGTCACCATTCCAACTGGACACTGAGATGACACCTGAAGGGACAGCAGGCAGAAACGAGATCAGGTGACAGTGTCTGAGACACGCACAGCTCTTATAAATGACTCGAGGAGTGAGAGCCAGTTTAAAGACATCTCTGGAGGGCAGGTCCCACCTGGGTAGAAGGTGCTAAAGAAATAAGCCTCTGCACCTCAGCTGCCTGCCTTTTCAGTTTGGCTGTCCAACCCTGGCCACCCCAGATGCCAAGGCCACATGTTCCCAAGTGACTTGTCACCAGAATTTGCTGGAGATGTCAGGTCTGCACTTCACGCAGCAGCGAAGTCCAGACACTGTGGGTTGTGCTCAGAGGGAGCAGGACCATCACTGGGATGCATTTGTCACCGGGACAAATGGTGGTAAACAGCCACCACTTCAGAGAAATTGTTCTCCCTTCCCCAGCCACACATCCTCCTGCAGATGGACTTACTGGTAATTTTCTGAGCCTCAATTGTCTCTCATCATCTGTCCCTCTCTCCGGTAGCTGGTCACCACTACAGAACCAGGCAGTGGAATACACTTGACCACAGAGCACCTGAATTGGGTAGAGAAAATGAGAGCTCATTTTTAACCCCCAAGTCCTAAGAACTGTTTCTTACAGTAAGTGTTCTCTCAAGTGATGGCTAAAAATTGCAATTTTCAATAAACTCTTAAAATATAACATCATTACTGTGGTAAAACGTATCATTATTACTGGAAAAATTAAATAGCAATAGGCTGCTGTTATATATAACAGCATATACTGTCAGTGTTGTGTATCTTGCTGCTGCTAAGGCAGGAAACTGCAAAGTACTTCCAAGCCTGATGAATCAGTCCAGGTTCTTCAACTGGGAATAAGATGGAAATGGAAATTCACCACATACAGCCAGAGTTGCCCCACAATATTTGAGTACAAGTACATTTTGCAAAGTGGTCATTAATTCTGGATCTGCTCATTTTTAGTATCCCAATCAATACCTCAGAGATGTGATTTGTGAAGATGGCACTTATTAAATGAATTCAATTTCAAGTGTGAAGCCACAGCTGTGATGTATGTAAGAAGTGCTTATCAAATATTTGCTTCCAGATGCAATTATTTTAGTAGTAAATTTTTGAACCATTATCTCACTTTATGCCTAAATCCGGTTGCATTTCAATGTTTTTATTGGAAATAAGCTATATCAAAGGAAGTCCTTATCTGTGAGCAGTATTATCATAGGCTGCTCTCCATAAGCTTTTTATTGCTAATCTTCTGCTGGAGACTGGCACGTATTTTAGACTGAACTTGTTGTTATGATGATGCTTTGCATGGGGAGTAATAAACAGGTTTATCAATATACAATCCATCTGAAACCAGTGTGTGTTTATAAAATAATTGACTTAGCTCTTTGGGCCTTGCTTCAGCTGCATTTGAAAACAAGGTTAACTTTTCTGCATTGGTAAAATAGCAGAGTAAACAGAGAGAAAAGTAGGACTTGTGTGGTTTGTGAAATAGTAACAGCTTTTCGTGTACAAAAATATGTAATCCAGTTTCCAAAAATGTTACCGTTAGAGACTGCCTCTGTAAAGGCAGCAAAACAGTGTTATGATGATTTCTGGTTTTGACACTCATTTGTTGATAATCTCCCACATTTCACATCACCCTAAAAATCAAGTAATGTGAGATGTTACCAAAAAATATTATTTAATCATAACAGACATAAATCCACAGAAAACCCACCTAGAATACACCTTCTCAGACCTTAATAATGAAATGCTCCTTCTGACAAGCTAATTGGACAATTTAGCGAGATCCTTGCACAAGGAAATTCAGCTACTTAGACACACACAAAAAAAAAAAAAGACATAAATTAGTAGTTCATGTCATAGACTCAAGTCTACAAAAGTTGAGTCTCTTCATGTTGCTCTAGTTGTACAAAATGGGGTAGAAATTGCCTCAGGGAAACATTCAGGAGTAATGAGGTTAGTTCAAGTGGAGCTGACAGAACAACTCTCGATCAGTCCCCCAACACTAAGCCACACATCCAGATACAGCAGGTAAAATTCACCTTAAACAATCACAAGATCAGCTGTAATTTACCTGTGGTTTTGACTTCTGTTTTTCCGGTGGAAAACAGAACTCAGGACAGTGTCAGAAGGCACACACACAACATTTAAGAGAAGTTAAAAATGCCAGATTAACAGTGGAGTTGGAAATATATGACCACATGTGCCTTGGCAGAGCCCTGTAGTAAGTTTGCAGTTTCCCCCTTCATATAATAAAAATATCTGCTTAACTTTAACATAGTTCCTGTATGAAATATGGAATAATACAATGCATTTTAGTTCACCCTGGCCATTTGATGGCAATATACATGTCAGATCTACAGTGGTACAGGGATAATTAATTGTGACATTGCCAAAGGGACACAACACTTTTGCTGATGAATTCTTTACATCTTTCCAAGGGGTCACAGTCAGTATTTCAGCTTCAGGCTGCTTTATTGCCTAGAGCAAATTTGATTTTAATAGACTTACACAAGCTACAGAAAAGGTGATCTAGAATGGCTACATGTTTCAACTGTGAAAAACGTTCCAGAGAAAATAGAAAAGCTGCTGTGCTTGAACTTCTTCATGCAAATAAAGTCTTACCTGAATATAAATGATGTGCATTTTGGAACAAGACTTCTAGGCTGAAAAAAACAAAGCATATTGATATTATAGTACCAAGGTGAGACAGTATGATAGAAATCATTTAAAACATAGATTAAGGAGGCCAGCAGAATACAAATCATGAATAGAAGGAGGAAAAGAAAAACCAGAAAATAGAAATCCTAGCAATTTGAACCTATTCTAAAAATAGTTCTAACTTAAAAACACTGGTGAGTTTTATTTTTATTTTTTTTTAATTAATTGTCCACTGTCCTTCCAGCATAGACACAACAAGTCTGATATCAAACTGCTTTTGTTAGCACAGCTGACTTTGCTTGATGAACCAATTCTTGACAAAATGTTCATTTACTGATATAACTGCCAGCAGACTTTTTGGTCTGTCTTATCCAGCCTCACACAAGCTCTGCCTTCCTTTCTGTCTGTAACTGGCTATCGCCCTCTCTATGCAGTTTCACTTCCTGCAGCCCAAAGGAAGCACTGCAGTGATTCAGCAGTGAGAGCTACAGGTTTAAATCGTTTGCACTTGAGGTTTTTTTTAATATGCAATCCTAATGCAAGTAAACTGTGTAAAACTGTCCAAACTGGTCTGATGTCAGAGCCGTGTTGGATTCTCCTGGTATGTTCCTGCATCCAGGCAGGGTTAGAGAAGCCTGGAAAGGTTTTCGGTCCCAAAGGGCAGCTGCTGCAGACCAAAGTGCCCACTGCCTTTAATGATGGCTGAATGCTCTCTGTGTGAAATGGCATTTCAGAAGTGATGTCGAGTTCCAACTGAAGAAGTTACACCCTGAAAGAGCAAACTAAACCGGGAAATACCTGAACACCAAAATCCAAATTCTGAAATTATAACGGGGCTGCTGAAATTTTATTTCTTCGAAGATTTCCAAGATTCTCCCTTTATAGAAAAGAATATTATAAGAGTTTTCTTTGGGAAGAAAAGGTAGATCAAGGACAGCTCCAGACAGGAAATAATAGTGAGAAGCATTAACAAGATTCATATCAATAGTCATGCAGAGTATTTTGGTCCATGGAGGTGGAGATCGTAACAAGTGGAGATGATGCTTGGTTGAAGTTTGTTTGTTTGCTTGTTTGCTTTAGAAAAATTACAGGGAAAACAAGGATTTGGGTTCCTTGGCTTAAGAAAAAGCTTCAGCGGGATAAAAATGGAAGCAAGGCTTCTTCCTATAGGTCAAATTCCAGCAATAATAAAACAAGGCTATAGCTACTTCCACTAGGTCTGGATATACCCCCAGGCTCTCCAAGAGGCTACACAGACTTATAGGGAGAGAATCCTAGCATGGCCTTTGAGATGTGGGTAAATTAGGTCAGGCTAATGTGAAACACAACCAGGCAAACACTCAGAAAAATGTTTAAGTGACTGTGTTGCCCATGGCACACCCAATGAAACAACAGTTTTTTGAGAATTTCAGTGAACTCTTACATGCTTTAATCAGGACTGTAAGAATCCCCAAAGTATATAATGAATGATGTCACCAAAATGTGGGCAGCGTTAGCACTGGACAGAACAGTCATCCCTAAGGAAAACATCTTTCACGCTGTGCCTGTCACACTTGTAAGGGCTGGTTTAAGTCATCAACAATAGGCTAGATCTCAGTTATTCTGTCAGATATTACACTTGGAAAGAGTCTGTCAGATTTACTTACCCATGGAGACGTGTGCTTTGGTTCCAGGTTTGTAAATTCTAGAAACAAGTTGACTTGGGTGAAATCATTAGGGTGCACATGTAGGAAAAAGCATCAGTCTGGGAAAAGAGCAGGCTCCTTGAATGAGAACAATTTAGGAAAAAATAAAAAAAGAAACACAGGTGCAAAATTATTGATAGTAACAACTGGAAGACAAACATTTACTACACAAAGGTTTCTTCTACTTTTTACGGTCTGCAAAATCTAACAAATATTAAATACTATTAAACATGACATTGCATAAGTAAAATCTGTTGTTATTAAATTCCTTGTGCTAATAAAGCAGAACATTTAAGTACTTACTGAGGTGTCTTCTGCCCCTGTTTATTAAAAGTCAATACATAGAGTGTACATTTTCTTAATGATCACACAGTTTGCAGCTACCAATTATAACCTGTTTTTCTTCGGGCTAAGGAGCCCAGATTCCTTGAGCTCATACAATATGTGTACATATTCGTGCCTCTCAAAAGCAGATAAGCTGAATTCTTAGATCTTTTATTTATGGGATGTCAGTCTTAACAAATGTGGCAAATACAGCTCAGTAGCTCACAGCAGCATAACAACACTGGTTAAGCCCTATATATTAAGAATAAAAGCAGAGAATTGAGTGACATTTTATTTCAGTTATTGCTAATGTGAATGATGTAGGATATCTAGAAATATACAAATGTGTGTATGCATTTCAAAAACAAAAACAGTTTTGAAAGAAGTGGTGCACCGTTTCTTTTCTTCTCATATCCAGGACACACTGAACAAATTTCAAAGATTACAAATGGAAGACATCACCTCACAGCAAGGTAACAGCCCTGCCTCTAAGTACCTGCTTTGCCCACATGCTGTTTGCCCTGGGAGACAATGGAACACGAAAGCTTTTCTAAAGCAGATGTGCCTCAAAAATTTAAAGCACCATCTTCAACAGAGTTTCACTTTCTTCTGCTTTTACTTATTCTATCACGTCCACTTCAGATGTCCCTTGTATAATATTAACGAACAGTTTCATGATATCGAAATGAGGACTGTCACCATGGAAATCATGGTAAAAGGTCATTTCTGCCTCTCATTTCACACAGAAGGTATGAAAAATTTTTCATGCATGGATCAAAAAACTGCAAGGTGCAAGTAAATCCTGTGTATAGATGGGAATACTTCTGCCTGCAGACCAGGGCTGGAGGATTGCATTCCCCAGTCTCACCTTCCTTAATATCACCATGAAAGAGGGCAATGAATCAG
Organism: Grallaria varia; assembly: GCA_013396735.1. Lineage (NCBI taxonomy): Eukaryota > Metazoa > Chordata > Aves > Passeriformes > Formicariidae > Grallaria > Grallaria varia. The sequence continues at coordinate 2,317,684 of VWZG01009477.1, forward strand.
GCAGTGAATACAAGTGTTACACTTGATTTCTGGGTGCTCTCATGACCTGCCTTCCCAGTTCAACATGTAAATCCCATATAGGGTTAATTTTGAATCCCTGCTCTGAAATGCTTCCATATGGTAAAATGTTTGAGCGTTTGCTTAAACTTTTAATTGAATGTGAGACAAATTAATCATTGTTCTCTTAATTTGAATTTGGGAGTATATTATTATTGTTTTGAAAAACTTTCCATAAAATACAGATTATGGATTGTTTGATTATCCAAGACAGTGACTCAGTTGAGGGGAGGTGTGCACGGAGTACATGGAAATGAAGAATAGTCACAGAGGGAAAACATGAAGTTTTCTTAAACTCTTAAATGTTTGGTGTATCTTAACTGTGAAATACACAGACTTTAGATCTATATTGTGGTCAATAGTGATTTTCAGTGCTGTGTCAGAGGGTGTCTTGAGGGATTTGTGAGGAAAAGAAATTTTCTAGCCTAGTGCTTTTAGAGTACTGAACCACCAAGATATAGTATTTTTTTACCACCTACTCAGAAATCAATTAGAGATCTATAATTAGCAGCAAAGTTTATATTAACGGCAAGCTAATTCTAGTAAGCTACCTGTTTTACATAACCTCCTCTGAAGCTGAGCAACAAAGAGATTGTTTCCTCAGGAAAACATTCTTTTAAGGACAAAGTACAGAGAAAGGCAAAAGCCAGAGGCAGACAGTTGGAAAAATATAAGAAGTTACTTCAATTTTCATATGGCCCATTCCATTCCTAAATGCAGGGTAAGATATACCAAGCCCAGCAGAGTTTGATTTTCTTTACTGACAAGAATTAATGTGAAAATAATATTTCCTACATTTTGGGAAACTGAGACCCAGAGCAAAAATTATGTTGGTTTGGGAACTGCAGTTATACTTTTCTTAAACTCCTGGTTCTTCAAGTAAGGAGTAGCATCTGTAAAACTCAGCCTTGAAATCTCTGCTAGAGTCGGACTAATTTGCAATTTGGAATTAGCTAAATCTATCTAAACTCATCTGTTACCTTTAAACTGAGACCCATCTGGAGTTGAATTATTAGAGATGTGAGGTGCGAACAGAGGAGTTCCTACAAGTAGATCAGCAGCAAAAAGAAGTCCAGGGAAAATGTGGGGCTGCACCTGAACAGGACAGAGACCTGATGACAGAGGACACAGAGGAGAGTAAAGTACTGGATGCCTTCACTTCAGTCTGACCTTCAACAAAGAAAACTGCCTGTCTCATTGGTACCTAGGCAGGACAAGAGGCATATTAAAATACAGGAAACTCCAGCTAAATGGAAGAAAACATTTATGTGAAGGTGATCACTAGTACAGATTGCCCAGAGAGGCTGCAGGGGCTCCATCCTTGAAGATATTCAAAAGCAAAGAAAGCAAATTGCTTCTGCTACAAAAGACAAAAGCCAGAATCATGGTATTTTTCCCTTGATGTAATCTAATCTACACTGAAGTACCCCCCAAAGAAGTAAACCTCACTTATCTAAATTAATAGCTGGATTTTTTTTCAAGTAGTGCATTGTCAGTGGAATCCTTCTGATTATTTCAAGTTGATGTTGTCTGATTGCAGATGGAATTACATTACCTCCATTGTGATTGACAGTCCTTTTTAAAAAGACATTGAAAAGTCTCTTTCTGTTAACTATTATTTCCTGTTAACTATTTATTAGTACAGCTGTTTCAGTAAGGTATTAGATACGGAAAATAAAATGTTCCTTTCCTATGATTGGTGCTGTAATTTATTTGGGTGGTTCTGTTTGCCTGCAGAACAGCCTGGAAGACCACAGCAAACCCCACCATGGGAAGGATTGCTACCCTGCAAGTAAATCCCTTGCTAGTGATGATAAAGGCATAACAAACGTAAAATCAGACAGCTCAGCCATCTATTAATTGTGGAGGAAAGCAGAATACTGCCCATCAGTCTACAGAATGGGGGTGGGGGGGCCTTTCATAAGCAGCAGTATTTTCTGAAAGTCTTAAAAATTGCTTTGTTTGGGTTTCTCTTCAACCTGTCCAATACATACTTTTCTCTAGTCTGAAAAAGAGATGACTAAAAAGAGGAATGACAAAGATGTACAAAATTATGAGTGGTACAGAGAAGTTGGATAGAGACCAAGCATGCATTGCCTCTTCCAAAACAAAACCTATGGGGGATCAAATTAAGCTATTAGGAGCTAGACTGGAAGCAAATGAAGGTTTTCTTCACATAGCAGAGAGCAGAGTTAAGGAACTACTTGCCAAAAGGTACAGTGAGTACCAAAAACTTACAGGAGCACTGGGGAACACTGGACAACTTCATAGAAAATAAAACCACTGAAGGTAACTGTGATAATGAGATGTACCATTTTACAATATCATTGCAAGAAGAGAATGTCACTTTCTGCAGTTATATTAATGTGATTACCCAGATGATAAATGCTATTAATTTGTATCACATCAATGTCTGACTATTACAAATTAAACAGCTCTATAAAGACAAGATATATTATTTATGTCAAAGATTATGTATTGTAATAAAGCTTTTGAAAACCAGTGACATTCAATGAGAATGCAGCTTAGGTAAAAACAAGCACAGCAATAACTGAATAAAATACATTTAGACTTAAGAGATTTTATAGGTACAGATTTTTGACATAAGCATTTCCTTAAAGTACTTGTAGGTTTTAACACAGCAAAATCAAAGGCAGAAATATGTGAGATAATGTTAAATTTTAATCCTCAAAACCACACACAGAAATAGGTGAAAACCTGTTTTAGAACATGAGGATGAGGGAAGTGTGTTACTCCTGAGGCAGCAGCCATTTGTACTTCTATAGCAGCACAAAATTCTACTGAAGAACTCCAGAAATAACTTGTGGTGGTGTTCCCTCTCTCATCTTTATTACAGAAAAACAAGCACCCAGCATTATTCTCAATAAAAATGCAAGACATCTGCAAAGATTTTAGTACGCAAGGCACCTTCTTCACAAAGAGCTCTTTCTTGTCCAATGCAAACTCTGTGAGGATGGTAGAAAGAAGGTCTCCAAAACCACACACTTTGTACCCAGAAATCAGGCTTCAGAACAACACTTTTCCTACCAGAGGAATTACCAGTGAACACTTTTGGCAGAACAGAGGAAAATATTTCTTTGGCAGTTCTTTCCTCCTCTGCTCAATCTTCAAGCAGAACTTCCTTTACACCAAAGACAACAATCGTACAGTTTCACATAAAGTTTAAGTTGGAAGTGCATCAGCACCAAAATAAACAACCACCTCTACCTCAGTCCCTCGTCCTTACCCCATGCCAACCTCTCACTGCACAGGCACAAGGGTGGATCCAGGTGGAGAAACTGATCTGGGTTATCAGTGACCCAACAGTATTTTGCTGGCCCTTCTGGTGGCTTCCTTTAGGTTTCTGCAGCTTTCAGTGTAAATCCAGCTCTGGCTTTAATGAATGCAAAGGGCTTTATAAGTCCTGTCTCTCACCAGAGGCTTTATGTAAGCCTGAAGTAGAGATTTTTTTTCTCTACAAGTTAACTTCCAGGTCATCTCTTTTTACTCCTTTAATGTTATTAACCCTAACCTGATGTTGATGTTAATATTACCGAGTAATAGTCACATTAAGTTAAAACTACTGCTCTGGGAGTGTGGGAGGAGAAACAGAACTGGAGAGACTTCTGTTGCCAAAAAAAATGTATTGTAGTTAGCTCACAGAAGGGGAATAACAGCTCTGCACTCTCTGTAACGACTCCTAAAGCCCTTGGGAAACATTCAGATTCAATCTGAACCCCTCAGTCCTGATTTAGAGTCTATCAATGCCAACAAAACAACAGCCACAGGAATCCTGAATGCAATGGGAATAGTAGCTCCTGATTTACTCCTCAGTGCTGATGGCCTTCTGCACACAATGGCACTGCAGCTGTGCTGCTCTATGACATCTTGGTGGGGGGAAAAAAAGGGTATTATAAAAGAATCATTTTAAATTTTCTTTTTAAGTATATAAAGCTTTAATTAGCACAACTCAGCTGCAAAGCTTATAAATATTTGAATAGCAGTAAGATGTAGTTTACTTTTACATATATCTTGGCATAAATTGGGGTCATGTGTAATTATCCAAATGACAGTATCCGCTCCGAGATCGTTTTAAGAGGATCACATTTCCTGATCAGTGTTGGGAATACCTAATATTAATGAGTGCCACCGAACCTTTAATGTACTTCCTTTTTATTCTTTAAAAGGATTACTTATGTTCAGAGCTTCATTTATATTGGAATAGGCTGTTCCATGTCACTTTTTGTGACAAGTACTAGAGTTCTGTTTTATTCTGTGGTTCCAAAGATAATTGGCAATGTTTAACTAAATATTAAATATGATTCCCCATGAAGGTTTCAAACCTGAATTTTGAGTGTATAAATGTGAGAGAGGTTTCGACTATTTTACTTGAGATGTTCTTAGAGCACCACTGAACACTATATTTAGCTGCTGAAGTTACAGGTTCATCTTAAAATGCTATCAAGGTCAAAATGTTTTCCTGGGGAAAAACATTAGCTATAACTCGAAAACAGAAAATATTTTAACTTATCATACTGGAGTCTTTCTGATTTGCTTTAGAGTCTTTAATGCCAGATAGAACTTAGAAGAATTTTAGTCTGAGATGTTACCCTTTGTGATACACAGGCACTAAGGACATGGGTTATATGTCTTTCCTTAAAAACACTGCATTATTCCCAGTTGCTCTTTCCTGGGGATTCACACCAGATTCCCTTCCCATTACGACTCCCTGTCATTTAATAATCCTTCAAGTCAGAGCCAGCCAGGATTACCACTCTGAACTCCTCCCGGGATCTCACTAGGAAATCTGGTTCACCAGATCCTATTCATTCCATTCATAATTATCAGAGGATGAGATCCTCAACCCTGTATGTCTGTTAAGAGCTGCTTGGACGTTTCTCACTGTATTGTTTAGCACAGACTAATATTCAGTCCAGCATAAGGTGAAGTGTTTTAATTGATGTCTGATTTCAAGGGGGATCCCTCAGATGCAAAAACTTACCTCTCTAAACATGTTTGCTTGGTGTAAGACACTGAGTAAAGTAAACGTGAATTAAACTTGTCACTCAGGAGGGCTTTTCAGTTGACTTTGCTGTATTCCTCTAATGCCTTGGTTTTGTTCTTACCAAGGTTTTGCATTTCGGTTGTATGAATTTCTTTGGGAAGAGTACTTTTTAAATTTGCTTCACATCCCATGGCAACTATAGGATGAACAGAGTCTCCAGCTGAAACCAAACACAATCTCAATTTTTTTATCTATCTGGCAGGTAGACACTTGTAACAAATGCTTTACATAGAGGAACTATATCCTACATGGGACAACTTCCAGCTTCTACTGAGGCAACACTTCTATTCTTTAAAATATTCTTCACAAAAATATTCAAGAAACACCAGGCTGATCCAGCAGGAATTCCCTGCACAAATGCTGAGATTTTTACATCACCGGTCTAAAGAAATAATACGTTTACTATTGACATGAACATCATTGTGTATTCCAGATATTTTCCCCTCCTGCTTGTGTAACACCCTCACACACCCAACACTGCAGTGGAAGCCAATTCAGTAACTAAAAACTTACTCCAAACACTCACACCAGAATTTCTGTATTTCTGAGCAATGATAATTGTTGAAATAAACAGTTAGGAACAGCAAGCAACTTGGTATGTTAGAAACCTTTCAAAACAGTAGGTAAATGCCATATTACAGAAGTTGTTCGTATCTCTTAGATGGAGACGGTTGAATTTAGAATGAAATTTATACTGAAGTATAAAGACAATCCATTTACCAATTTCGGCAGCTGGTGCTCTGTTTTTGACTCCAGTAGCTCCACAAGCCTTTGGTAAACTCATTATGCATTGTCCGTTTTTCTTCATTTTTGGTTTGAAATGTCTGTTTTCCTGCTGGGGAAAAAGGAAAGGATTGGCATACACAACGTCCTGCAGCATGTTGCATCCTGAGTCTAGGATGGAGTGTCCAGTCTTTGGAAGCAGATGGTACATCAGTAGCTCCTATCCAGGCCTTCATTGCACAACCATGACTTCCTACAACACAGAAAGTAATTTATGACAGAGTCAGCAAATCCCGGGGCAAAACTCCTCTTCCAGCAGGCACAGGTTATATTATTAGCTAAAGAGGGGTCATCTTCATTGTGGCTCCCAATGCTTAAATGAGACTAGATTCCATTGGAATCTTATTCAGGATGGATTAATTTAAATTTTTTTCCTGTTTGTTTAATTTTCTGTCACAGTAACCATGGTGAGAAGCTGTGCAGGAATTAACAGAATAATTTGAAATATATTCAATAATAATGTCACCCCAGGCCATTTTAATGTGTGACATCCTTCAGACATTAACTCAGAACACTCTAAGTGCAGAGGTCCAGCAGACTTCCATAAATACTATTGGAGCAATTGATCCAGCTCTCCCAGCTTTAGCAGGAGGCATCTGCCACCACCACTTAAAGTACAGTATTTCACTTTCTTGGACCAGTTCCAAAGTACAGCATCACATATGGGCAAGTCCCAGAGCTTTCTATTTATTTATTTAAGATGAGAATTAAACCACAGAACTAGAGCATTATCCACGGTTATTAGCAATGCACTTGTGCTGAAAAGGTTTTAAGGATTTATTCAGCAGTATCAGGAGCAGTTCTATAGGCTGCTTCTCCATTTTATGTTCTTTGCATTACTCTACAGTGTGGGTTTTTCATAATACTATTGTGCTATTTGCATTCACTCGAGTAGGTGACTGTGGGGAATTTTGAAGATAAAATGCTTCAAGGAACACACATATATATATATAAGCCTTGCCATATTTGGAATGAAAAATGAGGAAAAGAGTTTGCAAACAAGAAAATAAGTAAGCTAGATATATCATAAGCATAATACAGGAAAAATCATTCTTTAATCACAGGCAGAAAGACATCATTATCTTGGAGTAAAGGTTGCTAAGCAACTTAGCTGGTACAAAACCTACAGTGCAGAAACCTTACTGTTAATGAACTCTAAGTGTGGTATTGTCCAAAGTAAGAGGGATTAAACTGATAACATTATATTTCATATACTCCCTTATCTGTACAAACCATGCAAGCCATAGTGTCATTCCCATTTTTCATTCTATTAATTTTTCATTCTGTTGAACCCATTATGACTATGCAATAATATGGCACAGAAAATGTATTCTAAAGGACACTGCATAATGGACAATAGAATAAATACCAAGGAAGGGCAGAATTTTCAAGACATGTTTTCAGTTACTACATAGACTGTGGAAAGGGTCTCACCTGAAGACCTCTTGTGTGCCGCTCCTTACTTCATTCATTAAAATCCTGTAGTTGTAGGACTTGAAGACCTTCTAGGAATGTTGGTCTTTAGGTCTAAATCCTACTTGTCTTAACAGGAAAAAAACCCTGGAAACTATTAGCAGAAGGATAAAACAAGTAGGTAATTGTAAATCCCCTTTAAAGCACTCTATGGACACACTCAATGTGTCTTAGTGATTACAAACGGCCCCCCAGGTATTTACAAAATAAGCTTTTGATGTGAGAAGAGGTTGAACATGCCAAAATTATGACTAGAGTTCATCATGTAGCTCTTACTTATAGGAAAATAATTCAGGATATGTGAACCACAGAACTGGCATGGGGGACAAAGGAGACCACATTAAAATTTTATTTTTCCCAGGCGAGGCAAAAGCTGAAAGCCTCCTCATTCCCATCAAAACAAAACCCTGCAATTTCAGGAACTACCTCCCTGGCTTCCTTAAGCACTGCCCACGTCCCTGTGCAGAGTTTGCCTGGAGCTGCCAGTGGTGTCCCCAGAGCTTGGATGTGACCCCTCAGTCACTGTGGGGCTGAGCTCCTCTCCATGGCTGACTATTCCTTGTCCTGCAGCAGGGCTGACTGGGCTGTGGCTGGACACAGCCCTTCCCTGTACAGCATGTTCCTCCTGCTCCTGTTCTTTACCAGTATTCCAGGTTATTATTGTAAGTCTCTATGGGAAAAACAAGGCAAATTCAAGGCAGTGTTATCTAATGAAGGCTATGTCTCAAGCAAACAATTACAAAAGTTCAAACAACGGCACTTTAAACTTCCAAACACAATTGCTCTACCTGATGAAATATGAAGATTTATTGGGTCAGTGTTCAGCTTCTTAGGCACTCTATTCTGCAGTTCAGACTATGGGGATAAGTGTAATAAAAGTTATAATAAATGCATTTAAAGCTGATTTAGAACCTGAGTTAAACAACCTTATTTCCCTATACACCTTGGAACCATCAAGGCTGCAGCAGTCCTTACACTAACAGTGTCTCTTAACTGTAGGGCTACAATTACTTACAATACATGAACTCTGTAACCCTTCGGATTATTTTTTCTGGGTCCTCATTGCCTCAATACTCACCCCAAGGGCTTTTAATCTCAACCACTTTTATCTCCGCTGCTCCACTGACCATAAAGCATCACAGCCAGACAGGGAGGGGAAGACATTAAACACCCAGTGAAAGATTTCTGCTGACTTCAGTAAACATTAGATCAAGCAAATAACCATGCATCAAACTCTGCTTTGATTAATGGGTTTCACTGAGAACACATTTCATAAGCAAAGCTCACAGAAAGAAAACATTCATCCTTGTTTCTCTGAACTTTCAGTGGATGGAGCATGGCGTTAGAGCACTGTGGCAGCGATCTTTTCTCTTGGTTACTAGCACATGACTTGAGCAAGATAATTATTACACCCATTTCTCATATAGGAACCACAGAAGAAGTTGGATAACCAACTGTCCAGGGAGCATGGGCTGTCTTTATAAAACCTGAAATAGAGTACAAGTCTTCTGCATCCCAACTGAATGTCCAAGCCAACAGATCAGTTTTACCAGCTGGACCACCTCTCCCTTTATGGGTATCAGCTGCCTGGCCTCTATAACCTATGCTCTTTAACCATGCAGCTTGGAATAACTTGTTTTGAGTGTCCTGCCAGGTTGTGCCTCGGGCAGTTTGAACTTCCAGATTTCTTTGGCAGGAGTCCACCTTTCACTGGATAACACCAACTGGCAGTCCATCTTTCTTCTTTTACTCTGGTGCTCAAAAGGAAAGACTGTCAATTTCTTGTGACTCTCTCCTTTGTAGGAAGTTCAGTTCATTTGGACTGTGAACTTTGCAAACCCAGGAGCGGAAATAATTTGTGTTGATAGCTGTAAATTGTTCTTTGTGGATCTTGTTCTTGTTCAGTACCATTTATAAACACTACTTATAACCGTACTCATTGTTCCACCTTATTTAAGAGCTGTTTAATATAATGGCTTTCCTGTTTCGCTCTCAGTATGCGCAGGGAAGGAATGGGAAGCCTAAGAAGAGAATGAAAAAAGAGCCATCATTTTGATAGCTCTGCAGTAATGAATAGCTATTGCTGCTTCCAGGCTCCTTAGGTAAATGACCCATCTACCAACATCCCTGGAGTGACTAACTTGTGATCCCTGCGTGGTCTCCCCTCAAGGGCACCTGTTTAACCTCCAGGCAGCAGCAGTTCTCTCTCTCTGATCAGGCCCTGTTCCTTCTCATCTTCAGCAGGGTATTGACCTGAAGCCTCCTTGTAAATCATGGCGATCGTTCCCCACTGCTCCCAGTGGAATCCAGCAGCTGCAAAACGCTCCCCTCAGAGGATAATAGAAAGGCAGCCAATAACTGCCTCACTTTGCAGAGCAAAATAAGAAGTTTTAAGGACAAAAGCACTAGGGGAAAAACAGAAAAGTGTCTGTAAATGACTCATATAAATGATAATCAGAGATTCACATCAACTTTATCCACTCCTGGACTGAACAAGAATTCTTTTCCAAAGGGTATAGGGTAGAGCTCTCTCCACTCATTTTCCCTTTTTTCTTCCTTCTTAAGATGGAAGAAGCAAGCATTTGAGGCACAGCTGAATCCACCCAAGTACTTGGGCAGGATCTCTGTCTGCTCTTCCCCATGAAGTTTGCACTTCAAAGGAGTGAGATACCACACCTGGCACAGTTTGGTACCTACCTCCTGACTGCATCAGCTCCTCTGCTGTGGGGTGCAAACTGCCTTGGATGGCACCAAGTGGAGAGAAGGAACGCGTTGGCCCAGCACCATTTGCCTCCTTCCCTTGTCCCTACAAACCAGACCTGCTCATTCCGCTTTCTGTGGGACAGGTTTTTTATCAGCAAAGCGATTTCACTCACCTCTTTTTCATTTGATGCACCCCACAGACAGACCCCTGGGGCAGCTGCCCCTCTGGGGTTCGTCCTGCCAGAGTTCTGACACCGGACACCTTTTCCCACTGGGCTGTGGCGCTTTGTCACACGTATTAGGGATTTATGTCAGCTCACGACTTCAGCTTCTACAAGAAACCTGTCTTGTTCCAGCAGGAATTAGAAGGCTTATATAACAATAATTCCCTGTTCTTCAGCTGCTCCATGCTCCCATAGCATCTCACATGGCAAGACTCCTTTTGAAACCTCTCCCTGGCAGCCTGCTCCGGTCTCCCGCAGAGAAACTGAAAAATAACATTTCTTCTCCTGTAATGTTCCTTTGCAACATTTCCTGTCGTTTTACAGCAGAACGAGATTAAAAAGCAACAAAACGCCATGACCAACAAGGAGTTTTGCACTGGGTGACACTTGGAGGTGCAGTTGTGGAATCAGGGGTTGTTAGGGTGCGTTTGTTACAGCTTCGCAAGGAACAGCGTGTGACGGTGCAGTTATATTTAGATTGTCACTCAGTTGTGAAACCTCCATGGCCTTGGTCAAAAGCCTCCCCAGTGCTTCAGCATGTTTTTCCTTTATACTTAATACACATTTCAGAGTCAAACTGCAGATGAGAAGTTCTATTTCTTCCTTATTTAACACCTCAGCAATTTCTTTTAAACTCTGCAGGTGTTTGGGTTTAGTTTTCACCTCTGAACTTTTCCTCTTGTGCAGGATGGTGGGCTGCAAATGGGACATGAATCATGGACTTATCTTTACCCTTCATCGATTTTAAAGTCTATGAAGAACTGTATATTCCTTACAAAAAAATACATTAGTACATAAAATGAACATCAATTCAATCAAAATAATACAAATAATGTAACTCTGAGATAGTAATTATCTCTAAGAATTATTATCTCTATTTTAAATATGGTACAGTATTCTTTCCTTGGGTACACAAAGAAGATTTGCTATAATATCTGCAGGAGCTGCTGTAGATTTTTATCCTTCTAATCTCATAATCATGATTCATGTTTTTAATTCCAGATTGTAGCTACCAAAAATCTTGGAATACACAAAAAAAAAAAAAATTACATACCTCAGATTCTACGTCAGCTTCCATTGGCTTGATGTGTGGGTTCCCAGCACTTGTGATTATGTGCATTTCTGACCCATTGACACCAGTTCACCGGATTATGTCCAGTTCTCAGTAGCCTACACTGGAAATATCAAAGATATTGAGATCAAAAACATTTTTGTTCTAAACTCCATACAAAACTTAAAGTTTTGAGGGCTTTTTTGTTGTTTTTGTAGTTTTTTTTTTTTTTAATGAAAAATACGACTTAAACAGAGGGGGAACTTGGATTTCACCACCAGCCAATTAACTCTCTTCCCATTTTTCATGAGAATTTCCAAAGCGTGACTATGAAACCTTTACTAAATCAAACAGGTATACTGGTTCCTGAAAAACATTTCTGGTTTCAGTAGCTGACATATTCTAAGAAAAAAACCCAACCTTGCAGAGCTTCCACCAGATATAGCTCGATGCATTTTGTGCCCCTGTGGACTTGCATCTCAAATTTCAACTGTGTGCTGGTGCTTCAAGCTAAGAAATTAACGTGACTGCACAACTTTGCAGCTTTAATGGTTTCATATTTGATTATATTCACACCCTAGTTAGTCTTGCAAAGCAAGAGAGAGCTGTGTTTAAGATTTCTTAGAAACCAAGCTGAGCCAGCAGAGCTGGAGCTCACGAGATCTGTGCTGTTTCGCTGATGTTACAAGCAAAACCTGCTCAGCCCTTTGAGTTACGAGCTCCCCAAATACTTTATTCTTTACAAATGACTGTACCCTACGTTAAGTGCAAGAGTAGGTGGTAAGTTTTAGCATACAATTTAAAACCATACTATTGCAATTTATTTAAGTGAGCTGACTAAGCTTCCTGTGGGAACTGGTGCCAAGCATAGTGAGTAGGGATAGGAGCAGTGCTGACCCCATTGCAGCATTAACTAAGGCTTCCCTAATTCACAAGATTACACTATAGCCATGTTGTACTTTAAGTAATAAATTTTTACTTTCAGCTCTGTTTCTGAAGTATGCTGAGCTTCACGAGACATTCTATTTGTAATGGCTGAAACCATATTTTGCCATTTGAAGTTAATAGAATCAATTTGAGTTTTCTTGTATTATTCTGGTTTTGCCAGATATAATTTTATCCTTAATGCATCATCAGTAGAACATCCAGTTTACTTGAGTGATGGTAAAATTAAACTACCTTATTTTGCAGGCCAATAGTCTTGAAATACATCAGTGTGGCAATAGCAAACACAGAGCTCACAGAAACACCCTATATTTTGGTAGACACGATCATTATTTCTCATTGCTCTTTTATCTGCAGCCACATGAAGGGTGAACTGTTGATAAGTTCCAGTGTAAGCCCTGGCACTGACTTTTTCCAGCTACTGTCCTTTTTTTTACTGGACAATCCAATAATTACTAAGAGGAGACATGAAGAGCATTGGAAATACTTTCTTGTGCATGTTTATTCCAGTTACCCAACATATTCATGCAGTTTCATTCTTTTTAACAGGAGCTGGCTGGTTTAATATCTCTGGTTTACTATAGGCTGCTTTTTCCTCTCAAATTTAGGTTCTTACAGTTTATTAACAACTGGTGTTAGATTAAAAAGATGGGAGAAATATAAAAATTGAGCCTTTAATGTGTTGGGTAACAGAGGGTTTGGGGAACTCTCTCAAATATTTTGCTAAAATTGTTTGGGGGTCTGGGGCAAAAAGGGAGCAGCGGGTTGGGAGTTAATGGGGCTGTGTTTCAGCCCTCTGCTCTAACAGTGTTCCTGGGTTTTGCTCAAGGTAGGCACTGCCACACACAGAGAACACGAGTGCTGTTTTGTTAGTCGTTAGAGCCTGCGTTTTGGGCACAGAAGATCAGAGAAGCTAAGGATTCCTGGAAGACATTACGCCATTGGTTTCAACTGGATCCATTCAGATACATGGATTCATGAGGCACTCAGATCGTGTATTTGCGTGACTATAACAGCAAGTTTTATACAAAAAGTCTTGGGTTTGCTAGTTTTTTTCAAGAATGAACTTCCAAAGCAAGTCCCCTCATTGTCCCCATTTACCTGCCTTGGTTCCCCTTGTGGACCAACTAGATTAGTTTAAGGCGAGACCAAATTACGAGCGCACGTCAACCATTTATGGGCATTTAGAACGAGATCTGAACTAATCTGATGCAAACCCAGCCCTCACCCCTTCAAAACCCAAACAGGGAGTACCTTCAGCCTGTTTGATTCTCAGATCCACATTCACTGCTCCACACCATTTGCTAACACAGATACAGCCCACAGAACTGAAAAAAGAAAAAGAAAAGCGTAGATTGCATTTTAAGACTTCTCAGGGTATAGGCTGGTTCTTGTTTTCACTGTGCCTAGAATAGTAAGACTAAGATGTAATATTGCATTAGCTATAAAACCTGAAAATATGACAAAAAGATAATAGGCTGCAACTCTGGAATCTCAGTGGGTTCTAGGTCTCCAACAAAAGGGGGACTGAGGCTACCAGACAGAATGAACTAGGAGAGTTCTTCCTGCTTCAGAGATGTAGGAAAAGCAATTCAGTCAGAAGGTGTTTCTTCTCTTTCTGTGCCCACTGTGAGAAGAGAAGGAACAATTCTGACTTACTAGGTCAGCACAGTCTGCAAGGCTTTGCAAAATAACAAAGATGCAAGTACTTTCCTGTGCCTGAGGCTTGCCTTCTCAGAAAGACAAATACAAATCATATATACATAATTATATATAGTCATTAATGTTATACTTTGCTGACCACTTTCAGAGTTACTATCAACAGCTGGGCAAAGCAGGGAATGTCTTTACAGGGATAATATTTTTGAACACCATTTAATGTTTTCACAAAAAATATTGCATCTTCCACATAAACCAGTGCACTGCAATGAGTACTTCAGATTGCTGGTTTGACCAGAGTTAACTTGACCTTGTTCTTTGAGAGAATTCTTTCCAGCTGAGATATCTAACTCTTCTCATATGACCTCAAATTCAGCCACTTTCCACCTCCCACACTAAACAGTGGCTATTTTGTCATCATGAATCTGTTGGGTGGAACCACACGTGCAATAATCCCTTTTTGCAAGAAATCAGATTAAGAAGCTATTCAGGGAAACTCATTTTTGAGTGTTTTAATACTTTTCAATTCATATGAAACAAATTGAAAATGTAGAATATATGAGGCTCATATCAGCTTAAGGGGGTGAGTGTAAATCTGTCTTACTTTAAAAAAAGCTTTCTGCTGTTTCAGAAAGACAGTCAAAATAGGGCATGTTAATGATACGGCATCTGGGAAAAGGTATGTATTATTTTAAGGCTAATTTGATAAATTGCCATCATTAAGGCCTCAATAATTGCTAGGTCTAATGCAGCTGCTCAGGTATATAATAGTAGTATGATACCTACTCTTTGTTTTTTTCCCAGGCAAATGCTGTAGCTTGACTGAAGCACCAGTGACAGAAAGGGCTAATTGTCACTACATCCCAACCTGGGGAACAGAATTTAGCTCTTAGAAATCATGTAGTCGGTGACTTCATTTGAAACCAGAGAAATTAGAATTAGTATTACCTCAAGAAATCTCTGTAGGATACAGATTGAGATAATTAATAACACACACAGGCTTTGTACTTTCATCATACCTGAACCAAACTCGGAGCAGAGGAGGAGGCAAACGTAGAGCTGAACTCCAAAGATACACGAACAAGTTCCACGGAGCCTTTGGGTTACACTGGGCTCAGTGGGGATCACTGAGTTTATATTGTCCCAACTTCAGGCATGAATGGGGTACTTGGATCAGGAGTTGTGGCTGCCTTGCTCTGCCCTACAGGCAGTAAAGGCAGAGAGGTGCTGCCAAGGGTGATGCAAGTCTTAGGCGGGGATCAAATCCCTGGAAGATCTAATCCCTCTCTTATTTCTATAGACAGTCTTAATCGATTGATGTTAAATGGGTTCAATTTAGATCTGGGACACTGCAAGCTCATATGAACAAGAGTTTGGGTCCACAATGCTTGTCTTGATCAAATTTCAAAGCAAGCAAGAGAATTCTTACAATTAATTTTCATCGATCGATTTGATCATAAGTAGCCACTAGAAAGTAAAATGCTATTTTATTATCAGACAAAGTATATACTTACCTAATTAATACACAAGCCCCTCCTAGATTTAGAGTTGTTCTCTTTTATCTGAGCTCTACTAACATTTAAGTTTGCTGGTGTCCAGATAACCCATATCCAACAGAAATTTTTGAAGGAAGTCATTATTACCCAGAGCATGAAAGGATAAAATAGGCAACAAATTCATGCTCTTTGAATGGATTTCAAGTAGGAAAGAACAGAGCACATTTCATCTTAATATTTCTGACTCTACCAGCACACCAATAAGAGGATGTATTCATTATACTGACCAACATTTCTGGAAAAAAAACATCAGCATCAGAGTAGCTCTTTTGTCTTTAAAAATTTCATTATGGCAGTTGAAAAGGTGTAATTTCTTCTGTTTTTAATGAAATATTTAATCCACACTTAATTATGAAAGGAAACCATGTAATCCACTTAATGAGATGGAGTTAAACATAGCAAAAAGAGGTACTAAAATGCGTAATGAATTTTGGAAGCTGCTTATATTTACGCAAATAATAAATTCTATCCTTGAAGTTGAAGAATTGAAAGGGGAAGCAAATTCTCCTTGTATGCCTGAAATCTGAAGGGCTGTTCACCAGGGCACTAACAATCTTCAGAGCCAATAGCTCAAGATCTCCTTAAATCATAGAATACTTTATGCATATTAAAACACTAAGGTCTGGCTCATTGCTTAGATGTGCTGCACAAGTGTAAAATCTCAGTTCTACTGCTACTTCCCTGTCCAGCTTTACCAAAGTGCTTTTGAACTGGATAGCTGCTCTAAGAACTTCTGTACTGCACATTTTCCTCCTCAGGTTGGGGAAATCAATCCACATCAATTTGGTTTGGTCCTGCAGTAATTCTGTCAAAGGATTTACTCTGTGATCAGTTCACAAAATAACATGTGCTATAAAGCCTTAAGCATATTAAAAATGATGGGCAGGTAGCAGGTTTTCACATCTTCAGGTGGTGCAGTACTTCTCATTTACATCATCATCATATATGAATATTCTTTGCACCAAAAATTCTCTACTGTATACAGTATGTATATGTACAATCAATAAAACCGTAAAAAACCAAAATTGTTTTTTGCTAAATGAATCTCTTCTAGAAAAAAAAAGTCATCTTGTTCTCTCAAAAAAATTGAAAGAAATTAAGCATAAAAATTGAGGGAAACAGGTAAAAAGATGTGAAATATACAGTATTTAGTTCAATTAAATGCTATTTGAAGATTAAGCAGTTCTAAAGACATTAACTTGATTCTTCATCCAAGTGTGTTAAAACATAATTTAATCACCATCCAGTCTTGGTTATGTTCTGACCCTGAAGGGCTGCAGTCTTATACAGCAATTCATAAGCAATTCATAACCAATTCAACAGCTGAAAGCTCCAGATTTAAGGCTGAAAGTAAAGTTCACCTTTTTAAAAAGTGAAAATAATTAACCATTGCAAATAAGGTCTGTGGTAGCTTCTCTGGCACTTGAGCTCTCAAATCAAGATGCAATGTCTTTTGTGCCCTTCACTGAAGCCACCGAGGCTTCTTCAGTATTCTGAAGGATGCCACTGAGAAGTGATGCCCCAAAGACAGATATTGAGCCCCTGAAGGAGCCAAGACCAACCCCAGGCACAAAAAGCTTTACCAATCAGCATGAAAATTCCAAGATATTTTCAGGCCAACAGGACTGGGGAGCCTTCAAAAACTAATGGGTTGTATCCTATGAGGCTGCCAACATGAAGCAAACAGAAATCTTTAAATACATCCTCCCCTGTATCCAAAAATCAATCTGTAATAACATCTCCTGCTGTTGGTCTGAACTTTTCCTTCTAGATACCAAGATACTTACTTGGAAGACAGAAATATGCCTTCTCATCTGCCCCTTAAAAACAATCAGTGTTGTTGATGCCTTCTCAGGTGATTTAATCCCTCGTTGTGTTCCTACCTTTCTTTAATGATTTGCATGACATTTTTCCTCATTTTTATTCACTTATTAGCAAAGCAAGCAATTACCGGGGGTAGACGGGGAAAAGAAAAATAACCTCAGACCAATGGGATGGAAAAAGCTTAACAGAAGGTGGCAAGAGAAAGCAGACTTGCCTGGTCTCAGAGCAGTTGCCATGGCGCTGCATCTGACTTCTTGTCTACAGTGGCTGCAGATTTACTCTCTGGCAGGTAGCAGCAGGCACAGGAGTCAGTTTTCATCCTCTCTGGGAGAGGAAATTTATTTTCCCCTCACCTCTTGGGCACTAAAACTCAGCCTTGCTCAAAGTGCCAGGAAATACTGAGCTGACCCTGAATTGTCACATACAGCAGGAGTCAGCCTACGCTGACTCCTCTCATTTTCAGCCTCTCACCTTCACCACGAAACCTGTTCCAGTGAACCTCTCTCCAAAACTTTTTCAGTGTTTTGTATAGCAAAGTAATTCTTGTTCCTCCACTGGTTTTAATCCTTTTGAATCTACAACATACTTTTTTCTTTCCTTCACTGAAATTTGACTTACACAAGTGACCAGGAAGACACTGAAAAGTTCAAGTATTACCTTCATAGTAATTTTTTAAAACATTTTCAGTGATTGCACCTGTCAAACTATATAATGTCAAAGAAGAAGGAAGTAGCAATAACTTCTCCTCCTACAACTTAACTTCATTGAATAAGCTGATAAAGAGACAGATTTCCTTTTCCTGCAGCCTCGGGGGAGCACTTTGGGTGCACTATATCACTTTCACCTAAATGACACCACCTATTCTCAGTATTTCCAAAAGTCATTTCTGCTTTGAGTGATTTAGATCTCTGCTGGCTGTACTCCCAGCTCCCATTTTTAGCACCAGAATCAAAGGTATGCCTTGTCACCTCCACCTAACAAAAAAATAAAGTTTCGAGTTTGTCAGATCTTCCCCCTCTGTCAAACTTTTCTTCTCTTCCATCATTAGAACACTCAAACCTATTTCTCCTTTAGCTAAGCTGTTGTTAAATCCTGTCTGCTTTCTTTTCACATTGTTCTGTAAGCCTGTTTTCCTCTCTCCGCCCCTGAAACCGTGGTAGATAGTTTTGACATTACCCCTTTTCCTGCTTGTCCCCTCGAGTTCTTTGGTTATTGGGAATACAGCTGCCAACCACCTCAACCCTCGGCACCTGCTTTTGCCATTCCTTTACCTTTGACATCACATTTAGGCTTTTCATTTTCAGCTTTAGAAGTCTCCAACTCTTACCTCAACTGGTATGTCAGGGTTTAATCTAGCCTGTGGTGCCCTCTGGGCTCTCCACTCCCAGTGCTCTGTGTTTCCAAGTCCTTTTCACTGTCTATACCCTGTGCAACCACATGGAAGCAATAGAGCTTCCCTGGCACAGCTACAAACATCATTAGCTTAACAATAGTTTATATTTTCATTAACAAGGAGATGAAACAAAAGTGCTACCTTGAGTCAGGTCCCAAAACAAGGGTCTTGCCCTTGGAAGTCCCTCTACTTTCCAGCTGAGCACAGAACTGTAACAGATGTGCTGCTCTGAACTCCTTCCACTCCAACTGAGGAAAAAAATGGCACTTCAGGGCCTAAGCAACAAAAGGCAAAGAGAAACTATGAGGGAGATTTGCTCAATTTTTGTGCCCCCTCCCTCATCAGGAGCCTGATGCCTAAAACTGGAACTTGCAGCTCTGCAACACAACTCTCTCAGATTGCTTAGAACAATGCCTTATCTAAAAACTGGCGATAAATGCCAACTTACCCTTCGTAGTAGACCCTTTATCCCCTTCAGGGCAGCATATAATAATAATAATTAGCTTTAAACCCCAATAACAAATATTGGAATCAGTGTTTGCCTTTGCTGTAACCCGGCAATCCCGAGGTCAAAGTTCCAGACCTGTCCCAGTGAGGCTGTGGGACCTTCTGCCAGATTACACATGCAACTAATTCCTGCACAAGCGATAGAAACACCGGAGCTGAAGCCAGCTACAAGACTTTTCTCTGTGTCTAACCACACTCCAGTTCTGCAGCCTCACATCTTCACTTCATACCTTTCAACTCCTTACATTTTTCACTGAAATTTGCTTTAGTTGTACCGGGGCACTTCTTGCATTTACTTTCCATGAGTACCCAAACAACTGAGCTTCCCTGACATAAAAGCCTGTGAAGAAGGAATGAATGTCAAGGTCTTAAGCCAAAGCATTTATGTCAACTGAAGATACGATTCAATGCAGAGATGATGTGCACTCTGTCACTCAGTGAATGGAAAGAAACACACCATTGCGATTTATGACTGAGCACCTCTAAGCAACACAGCTTGGAAATGAAAAAGTAGCAGAGAGCTGCCTGCAGTGTATAAAGGGGAAGGCAGGGCATGAAAAGGGGAAATGGAAAAGTACATATGGAATCTAAATTATTAAATAAGGTTAATGGAAAAATATGCTATACTTCTAGAAATCTTGAGCTGGTAATACCTTTTAGTCTCTCAGGAGTTTAGAGTGTGAATTTCTATATACAAGTTGTGAGCCATCTTTCTTTCCTGAGTTTCCTTCCCTTGTCTTCACTATTCCAGTTCCTCGGGAAAGAGGCAGGTCACATGTCCATCTGCTACAGCTGTACCTTTCCAAATTACATTTCCATTCCATCACAAACTTCACTCTCCTGTGGTCAATTTATACTGTACTGTTGAGTAAACTTTATCAGAACAGGGATTTTCATGCCTTGTTTTATAAATATTTATGCCTTTGGAGAAAAAAGTTAAACATAGTGACATACAGTTAGCTGTATTCCAGAGCTGGGCAAGCTGCAAAACAGCTTAATACAAATGACAATAGCTACAAATATAGACAAGAAAGAGTAATCTTATTCAATGTTTATGCAAAATATATTATAAAAAATGAAACAGGCAGGTTTTACTAAAATACAAACTATTTATCGCCCATAGAAGGCCGATTTTAATGTCCTCATTACTGTTAAATGATTTGGTTCTTGTGTTTCATTCAGTAAAAATAGTCAAAATAGCTAAAAATGGTGCTATACTAGAGTTTAAATTACCTTTTTTTTAAAAATTAAGTATGCTCACAAAGTCTGTAAGAACACTGCTGAAAATATAGTTACTAGAAAAACACCAGGATGAGAAGTGCCTTTCCCCAGCAGTATCTCCATAATATTCCATTCCCATTTTCACTTAAAAGTGAAACCTGTGTATAGGATTTAGTAACTTTTCCCCATTTTAGTTTCAGTTTCTCTGTTATGTAAGAGAAGTGGAAGACAGGACTGCCATAGCACAGACCTGTGACAGGTATTTCAACAGCTATTTATTCATTGCAGAGCACAAGTCCTCTGCTTCCAATAGATGGTGAAGATCTGTGCCAGGAAAAAAAACAAACAAACAAACAAACGCAAAAAACACAAAAGAGAAAAATCAAACACTGGACTGCAATGCAAATATTCATACAATGATGTTGCTTTACTTACCCAGCCTTGCAGCCAACTTCTAAACTTGCCCATATGTCTATTTTTTACTAAAACTTCTTGCTAAACAAGGCTTTGCTTCATGCTCACATCTAGTTCTACTTTGTCATTTTACAGGAGAAATACATGTTACAGTTTCCACTTTAATGAGAATCATAGACTGGCTTGGGTTGAAAGGACCCTTTCAAGGCCGTCCAGTCCAACCTCCCTGCAGTGAGCAGGGACATCTTCAACTAGATCAGGCTGCTCAGAGCCCCAGCCAATGTTTTCAGGGATGGGAACTTTTTTTTGTTATTTTATGTTCCTTTTGCCTGCAGGGCTGAGGGCAGCCCTGAAGTGCAGCTGGGGCTGAGGGGCAGCCACCCATGTACAAGCAGAGTCACAAGAACCAGACACCTCCTGCACTGCCTGTAACTTTATTCCTGTAATTAGGATTAAGTGAGGCTGCTCTCACATTCCGAGTCAAGCATAAATTCCTGCACAGACCAACAGAATATGTTACTTCTTACTAGTTCTACTGCCAAAATATCCTAATCACAGAATCAGATCTCTACTCTTCAGGTACTAGTGAAGAGAGATGCACTGATTTACTGGGTAAGATATGAATACACTCCCTCAAGAGATTTATTTAAAACTTTGACCTATCTTTTCTGTGGCTCTCTCTGAACAAGACCTGAGAACACTTCCCCTGCATAAGAACTTCTATTTTAACACAGTACAGTTCAGTTTGAGGGAGGCCAGCAATGGACTGCTCCCTGCTTTTCTCCCCTCACTGTGGGTTCACATTCACTTCAGAAACGTTAAAAAAAAATAACATTTTCTTAAAAGTGTTAATACTTGCTTTTAAATAAATAAAGTTAGAAATCTCACAAAATTAACATTGGTCTAACCTGGAACACAATTGTTAACCTGAGACCAGTATGAAGACCAAACATAATGTACTCTAAACAGTCAAAAATATTTCTTCCTATAGTATATGCAAATGATATATGTTAATAAAATAACTTACATTGCCCCGAGTTAAATCCTACAAATGCAAGGATACGTCTTCTAATGGCTCTACAAACAAGGAAATTAAACACACTGCCTGTTTTTTTTTTTTTTTAAGCAGGCTGCTGCTCACAGACTACACACAGTGGCACAGCAGCCCCCAGAGCAGCCCAGGGCCAGCCAGGCTATTCCATTGGCTCAGTTATGAGGCAAACCAGGAAGGCAGGCAAGTGTGCTGCACAAAATCATCAGGGAAAAGTGTGGTAGGGCATAAATCCCTAAGGAAGGCTGTGTTCTAATGCACAAGAAATAACTTGATACGTTCATAGTCACAGTTATTTTATTTGTTGCACTTATCACAATGATGCAATAAAATTACCTTCAAAACGGATGCACTCCTGAAGTAATTAAAGCACATTTGTGATCCATAGGTCTGCTGCAGGGAAAAGTCGTTTACATTTATCACTTTTCAGTAATGTCAGCTTGCATTGAGGTGAAATCAAAAATCCATCATGAAAACAGACTTTGAAGAACTTGGTTCTAATCTTTAAGCCTCAGGGTTTGGGTTTGTTTGTTTGTTTGTTTATTCACTCTCCAGAGAAGTTTTACAAAGTATGTGTTCTCACGGCCTCAATTTTCACCACTTCAGTCTCAGCAGGTCACTGCAACTTCACTATGAATTTCCCAGTTTACTGTACTGTGTGAAAATACGGTCACAAAGAGAATTTCCCATCACAAACAAATCAGCTGTAGAAGGGAGGAAAAATTGTCCTCTGGATTCCATCAGCTAAAACTTCTGAAGTGCCCCCCAGCCGGGATTGCATCCAACCAACTGCACAACTGCTGGCACCTCTGTGCAGCAGCAGCTGCCTGAATAATGGACAATTTCTGTATCACCTGTGGGACTCCAGGACCCTTCCCCCTTTAAAATATGATTTAACACTGTATTTATGATACTTATCTTTTATTCTACATTTAGAAGAACTGATCCAACTATGCTTATAAGCCTGCACACACAGAACTGGCCACATCCTGACTTACATCACACATTTAAATTTGTAGTAAAAATAACATATTAAAAGAGTAGAAAAACTCTCCTGCTAACCCAGATCAAAAAAAAAAAATCTCTCACTGAAGGGACTTTCAATCCTATCAACATGCCTGCTTGAGCCAATACTTTAAAAACTCCTTGTGCTGAACAGATTTGATTGATATTTTACAATAATGCCTTCTGTCAAGGAAGCATCCAATGGGAGCCAGTTACTATATAGACTCTAACAGAGCCTGCCACATTTTTACTAGTGTTTTCAATGTCCACATAAGAAATTGCCCATTAAATTTATAGACCAATTTTATGCTAACTGTACTCATTACAGTCTGCGAGGAAACTAGGTAATTGGGTTGTTGTACTTCTATCTTTAGAAATAAATTAGAATTCCTGTTTAGTTAAAATAATTTGAAATGTCTGACTGTGCCTGTTCAAAGCACCCATTAACAAACGCTGGCTTCTACTCGACTTCCCACTGCATTAAACAGGCCATTTCTGTACACAAGACAAAGCAGCTAATCAACTGGAAGTTGAAAATAAATATGCAGGGAGCAGGCACACAAACCACAGTGTTAAAATGCATTTGCCTTATGCCAAGATGCATTTGTAAATCCGAGTGTTACACTTAGTAAGTCATGTTGATGTGCTTTCAAGATGGTTAACTGCTCGAAAACAAACAATATTTACAGTACAGTTAAATGGATTTATTCAGCAATACTCAATGGCACGAAGTGAACAAGTGGGCGTACAGAAGCATTTGTATTGCTGCAGCACCCAGGGCTGGGCTCTGGTGGAAGGTGTCCCTGCCCACAAAGGCAGGGCTGAAACTAGATGAGCTTTAAGGTCCCTTCCAACCCAAACTGTTCTATGGTTCTGTGCTCTAACCCTCAGATCCTTTCACAGCAAAGGGGCTCCGATTTGAATTCTCAATAATTCTAAAATTATGCACAGTCTCTGTGTGACTGTTAGACATCTAGGAGAGCCAGTACAGCAAAGCCAAGCTGAACAGTAGAAAATGCCAGACAGGAGTGCAGACTGAGTACTTTTATATTTGTGAAGATACACTAACCCTCTGCAGGGAATCACTTCCTTGCACTTAGAAAGCCTTCACAAGCCTGAAACCCTTCCCAAAGAGAAACAAATAATTCTACTCCAAACATACCACAGAAGCCAATAAATAATCATACTATTACTTTCTAATTCCATGCCTTTGGAAAAGCTAACCAGAGTGTTATAAATTAAATACTATCTTCTAAGGGATAATAATCTTTTAGCTAGCAAAAAGTATCAGTCAAAGTTACCATGCTGTGTAAAAAGTTACCATGTAAAATGTGAAAGGTACCATGCTATAAAATGCCCTGAATAGAGATGCAATTACCCAATCCACCCATTGTTCCAAGTTTCACTTTCCATACAATACAGATTCAGTGAGTCAGGAGGAAAAAAAAAACCCACAACACAACCAAAAAAAAAACCAAATCAAAACTGAGTTCCTGCTTGGAAAGCTCACATACAAAAATAAAAGAACAGATGTTTTAGTTTGTTTTGTGAAGGGTGGTAATCGAGGATCAGTCATCCATGCATGAAACAAGTGCTCTACGTCTGTTGAATCAACCGTTCTGTGACAGCACCACTGCTCCTCCTGGGAATGCCTTCCAAGTCAAATCCTGGAAGCAAAATCATCAGAGAAATGCTTTGTTTGAGATGTGATTAACAAAACCTCTTGGCAGTATCTCTGCTATCTTTTGGAATTCCAGGAATAATTATAGGTAAAAGAAATTCACAGACAAAAACACCAAGCATGGAGAGGATGTGATGCAAAGTATTAAGTTGACACCGGGTTGTAACTTTGGCTTGTAGTTTGAACTTGGCTACCTATGAAGTTCAGCATTACTTTACCAACTAAATCTTGCTACAGCTGCTACCCTAGAACAGCAATAAAGGTTGGGCATTCTGCTGTTGAGTCAGAAAAGATACTGACTGGGAATATAATCATCAAAGTGGTACTTGATGGGAATTACGTTTTGAATTAAAAAAGTGAAAGCGACTCTGACCTTATAGGAAATAACTGCAAGAGTTCTGTGACAGATACAAGTTCTGCATCGAATTAAAGCAATCAGTAGTTCTAGAACTGGAATAAAGTAATAGATCTTCACAAAAATACAAACAGAATACATAGTAGGAAAGAAGTAGGAGACTTCAAAACATCCCTTAGGTAGTTCTTGGGAAGAACTGATGTTCCTGGCACCTGGATGCTACAGAAGGACATATGTTGTAGAGAGATGATGGAGGAGCTAAAAAAAAGAACCATCAGTGGTTCAGTTCAGGCAGAAAATAATTCCAAGGAGAAAAACCAGCAATTCCACTATCAACAAAATCTACAAGTTAGTACTTCTTAAACCTGTTACCCAGTAGATTCCCTTGGTAAATTGTTCACTTTGCATAGTAATTCCATGGAATAAGTAATATTTTAATATTAGGACACTTTACTCTAGAAGTAAAAAATTTAAGGTTAGAGATTCAAACCATGTAAATTAATGCATGTACTAAATTAAACAAGTCACTTTTTTTTAGGTTGTGAATTTGCCTAAAAAGGTGGTATTTTACACACAGGATCATAGCACGGTTTGGCTGTGAGGGATGTTAAAGTTCATCTTGTCCCAACATCCCTGCCATGGACAGGTACACCTCCCACTAGACCAGGCTGCTCCAAGCCCCGTCCAACCTGGCCTTGGACACTTCCAGGGATGGGGCATCCACAGCTTCTCTGGACAACCGATGCCAGGGCCTCACCACTCTCGCAGGGAAGAACTTCTTCCTAATATCTGATCTAATCCTGCCCTCTGTCAGGTTAAAGCCATCACCCCTTGTCTCCTCACTCCAGGCCCTTGTAAAAAGTCCCTGAGTAGCTCTCCCTGTAGCTCCTTTAGGTACTGGAAGGCTGACAAATATCCAGCTGAAATGTATCCAACTCCAGCCTATCACCAACACTTGAAGGCCAAATAAAATTCCCCTGTATTCACCATTCACGGCTCCAAAATGAGGTTCCAAACAGGAACATTTTTTCCAAGGACTTTGTCTCTTATCAGTGTAACTTGTACCCCAAGAAAAGCTCCAAATCACAGGGGAAATCCACATGGATTACACCTTGGCAAAAAATCCTGGACATCAGCTGCTATGGTAGAAACACGAGTGCCATGTGTGTGAACAGAATATCCAAAACTGAGAGGGTGTTTGCTCAAAATCTGGTAAGACTGGCTGAAATTAAACATGAAACAGTAACCAGGCAGCTACCAAGAGGCCTTAGGTGGGAAAGAAGAATCAGCTTAAAAATTAAGTATAAAAAACCCACATTTCTACCAGTGAGAAGAGAGCAGTGAAAACCTACCTGGTCAGACACCAGGAAGGTGCTCCCTAGCACCTCAAGCTCTGCTGAGGCCCAAGGGAACACACTCTCCCACAGGCCTGGCAGTGGGCTGGGAGCACAGGCACGGACTGGTCTTGGGTTCGTCACCTCCTGGTAGAGGGACAGAGGAGAGCATGTACCTGCAAACTCAGGGGGGAGGTTGCTGTAGGAGGGTGTTTTGGTACCTGAAGGTTTTGTAAGGGTCTAGCACTCATTACTCTGTTATATCGCTGCTGTTAACCCTGCATGTATAGTTCATGGACTAAGAGTTAATTACAAGCCATCGATAAATCACCAACTACTTAAATTCTAACTAGAATTGTTTTCCTCTACAAGCACATGCACTCCCTCCAGTGTTTTCTGCTTCACACTGGTATGTGGCCTCCAGCTAAACTTAACTGTATCAGCTTCTTATTTTTTTGCTTTTCCTTCACCTGAGGGCACCCAAGATATTCAGGAAATCAACCCATGAGCTACACAGGTCACATTTGCTTCAGTACTCAGACAGGTTTGCCAATCAAACTACTACAATAATTGCACTCCCCCAAAACAATGGCTCCAAAACCTGGGCCCAACTAGATCATGTCTTTGAAATGCAGAAAGTTCTTGGGTTAGACAAAATTTTAAGGGGTTTAAACATTTGCTAGCTTTCTTAAACAAGATGCTCTAATGAATTCATTCCACTAGATCAAGTTTTTTGCTTCAGGAAACTCCAATTAAACACCCTATGAAACCTTGGGGTGTTTCTCTCCCTGCAACTGACAAAGTTTAGTGATAGCTCTTAGTCTTTCTAGAAAACATTAAAAGAGTGTCATTCATGTTTCTTTTTCAAGCAGAGTAAAAAAAAAAAAAAAACCAGTTAAATTTCTGTGGTTCACTTCTGTACTTCTGCTGATGACATTTTTATAAATTAGAGGCAATGAAGGAGCCTTTCCCATGTTTTAACTTCACAAATTCTCAGTCTTTTGAAATCTTCGGGTCCCGTCCCTATATCCTAAACAGACTTGCTTAAAACTGTACATTGATAGATCTTTTAATCAAAGACATGGCCCAAGCAGGCTCACTGATCTGTGATTCGGACCCTGAAATAAAGTGTCAGTGTTCATTAAGTGTACATGTACTTCTTCTAACCTTATTTTTATTTTATTTATGGGCTCCTAACTTTTCATTAGTCAAAATACTTCTTTTTTCATTATTCTGTAATCAGGAGAAAAACATTCTGTATTATGCATAAATATTTTTAAAATTAACTAAGCTTACAGAGATGTTATATCACCTTAGCAACTACTTTTTAGAAGTTACTTACTCTGCAAAAGCTGACTCTTAACACGCACTTATGAGTTTAAAATAATTTCTAGGCTAGCAACTGGCAACCACACTCTTCTTCAGTACAATTTTAGAAAGCCATAAAGACTTAAATCTGAAAAAGAGAATTGAAACGAAACAGAGCCTTATGTGACAAAAACATCTTTTCATAGTAAAATTAGTGTTTTCAAAGTTATTCATTCAAGTGACTAGTGGAAATCAGAGTAACCTAGAATATAGAAAAAAACCCATAATTGCATTTAAAAATGTAGATAAAAGGCAGTTATTCAAATGCAGTTAGTCAGAGAACCACCACCTTACCTGCCACTTACACATCCAGCCAACACTGCTCCAGTGCCATATTTATTACTCCTCGCTTCTACTACTCCTCTGGAGTGAAAGCCTGGACGATCTAAACTTCGCAAGGAGCAAAACTATTCATCTATTTCTCCCTGTTCAGAAGGTACTATTCCCTATTACCAAACCACTTTGCTGTTTACATGTTCCATCCCTGAAATATGGAATCAAGGAACTGGAATGCTTCTTTCCTCCATAACTCCACCGAGCGCTTCAAAGGAGCACAGAATAGGAGCACTTCTCCAATTAACATTTACCCAGCACATTCCACCTCCTCATTCCCTCAACACATCTGAGTCACAACCAGCAGCTCAAGTGACTGGAAATTAACCTACTCAGGCAAAAAGTGTGTAAGTTACATTAATTGGGCACATAACTTCAGAGAAATGTAGATCTGGGAAAGCGGAGAGATTCCCCCAGAAATAAGGAAACTTTATTTAAGCCAGAGAAGATCTGTAGAGAGATGCAGTATGTGGTATTGAGTCCACTAACATTTTCCAAAAAAAAAAAAAAAAAA
>VWZG01009477.1:2346248-2388533 GCA_013396735.1 Grallaria varia
AAAAAAAAAAAAAAAGAAAAAGACATAGACGTTTTCTATTCTAGTAAGTTCTCAGTTTAGATTTAACCTCTGTAGCCTTCTAAAGATTGTCAGACCCCTTACAGCCTCTCCTCCTCCCCGTTTTCCAGGAGAGTTGCTCTTCTTTTCCAAGGAAAACAAAAGATAAACTTACCCTATAATAAAATAATTATGGATTAGGCTTGTAAGCAAAAGCAGGACAAAATATTCCTGCCCTCCTTATCACCATGTTTTATACCTTTATTTCTTACTTGGAGTGAAAGCCTGCAAGCTAAAATAACCCCCCAAATTAGGACCTTACAGAGAGGAGGGTTTCTGCCTACCTTGCCTGTTGGCTTTGTGCCACACGCAAGTCCTGTCAAACTCCACCTGCTGGATAACCTTAAAAAAGACTAGGGAAAAAAAAGCTTTCTTGATACGCCACCCAGATACTATGATAGAAGTGACTGAACTGCATATTTGGTTATATATTCATCCTTTTCTTTTCTACCATCTTGTTCTTTTCTATCTCTGCTGAAAACACGTGAAATCTCTTGGCAGGTATTTTTTCCAAATACATCAGGTGAAAGGGCTGTATTTGTAATTAATATTAATTTCTGGCAGTGCAGTTAGAGACAGGAAAAATCATAGCTCCGTGTCACAGCTAAGGACNTTACAATACCCCATTCCTTATTATGATCTACAACCCTTGAGGAATAATTATAAATAAGGCAGGGTGAGATACACTCAAGACTTGCAAATCATACCTGGAGTTATCTGTGATACAGATGGAAGAGATGTTACTTTTGAAAATAGTGATTTAATCAAAAGTTGACAGAGCACGTATTCACTTAGAAAACTGCTCAAATATTTTTCTCGAAACAAAAAACAAACACCATTTTACACGAGATGATGCTGGGGCACAGGCAGCACAAAGCCATAAAACCCTGCTGTATGTACATTATTATCATTTCAGAATGTCATCACTAAATCAGCACAAGTGAAGACTGTCTGGAAGAAGTTTTATAGAAGCTTCAAGACAATTATTATTATCTCTAGTGAAAAACTATTTTTTTTCTCTTGAAATAAGTCCTTCTATTTTTGCCAGATCTCCAAATGAAACTGTTGCAGAACCTCTTTGAGCAGGTTTTGCCTAAGGGAAAAAAAAAAAAAAAAAAAAAAAAAAAAATACATATAGGACTAATTTTAAGTTAAAATTTTTTGCAAAAAGCTTTTTAAAGCAGNTGTTCTTTTCTATCTCTGCTGAAAACACGTGAAATCTCTTGGCAGGTATTTTTTCCAAATACATCAGGTGAAAGGGCTGTATTTGTAATTAATATTAATTTCTGGCAGTGCAGTTAGAGACAGGAAAAATCATAGCTCCGTGTCACAGCTAAGGACAAAACTGTACTTGTTTTTCAGCCTCCGACAGTAGAAAAGCATAAAGTAATGTGTAAATGTTGTCTTTAACTACGATTTATCTCAAGTATCACCTTTAATTGTTCAAATCTCAAACAATATTGACAGTAACTTTTTACCCATACTTTCCNTGTTTACATCTGCCATGTCAACGAGATGCCACAACTACAAAAGAAGATTGTGCACGTTGCGGTTCCGATGCGAAAAAACCCGGTAAAACGCCAATCTCTCCCTTTTAAAAAAAAAAAACCAAAAAAAAAACCACCCAAACCAACCCAACAGAATTAAAATCCCTCCGGAAAGCAACTGTTTGAAATGCCTTTACGTCCAGTCGAAATTAAGATGGTTAACGAGGAGAGGGAAAAAAAAAAAAAAAAAGAAAAAAATAAATACATATAGGACTAATTTTAAGTTAAAATGTTTTGCAAAAAGCTTTTTAAAGCAGAAGTTATTTAAAAAGTACCTTCAAACAGAAGCAAACAGCTTCACATTACCTGTGATTCATGGTATTTCCAGCCAATCATGTAATAGATCTGAAACGTGGCAGGTACTGAGCCATCACTATTTCCATACATTTCTGTTTGGGCAGGAAGGGAGAGAGAAAAGGTACACAGAACATCAGTTTCAGGAAACAGTTCTCAGAACATCAGAACCAAGTGTGACATATTCATCATAATGACTCCTGGTGAAAGATTTGGGACAATAAAAATATCTCATACTGCTGCATCAACACAGAACAAAATACCATTATCATAAGCTATTTTTAACCTTAATTATAATGACAGGATTTGAACTATTTCAAAGTGTTTGGGGTTTGGAGGTTTTTTTGGTTGGTTTTTTTCACACAAAGGTCAGAGAAAAAGACATAGAAAAAGGGTTCTTAAAGTCATTTCAGGTGAAGTCATTACCTCACAAATACTGACCTCGGTATATTGCAGCAGCTGCCAACATTGTCTCCCTGTGTAGCAGAGGCTTTCTATTCCAAGAGCAATTACTCTCCCCCATACCTAAAAATATGTTTTAGCTTTAAGGAAAAGAAGATACAGCATATGCCATGAGTTAAGTGTCATGCACTAAGGACAGATTCTTACTAAACCAGCATAAGTACAGAATCCTCTTCAATTCACTGTAAGAGAGAACATAGCTCAAATATTTCTTACCTGTAAGAATCCAAAACTTTTAATTCCAATGCTTTGCAATTTACCATTTGCATTGCTAGGAATGATTTCAAGTAATTACTTCTTCAGCCTGAGTCTTGAAACATTTAGGCTTTCTAGTATAATTCATTTTAAGAATGAGTACAGTGTTTATTCAGACACATCAATATACTTTTTTTTGTTATTTTCACACGAGCATTAAAATTACTATCCCAAGAGATTTTTAGTAAGAAGTAAAACAACCACAATTTCGATCTTTTTAGTCATTCATTGCATCTGAATGTTCCTGGTAAGTTTCATTTCCATTAAGGTATTACTCCAAACAGCAGCTGATCCAGGTAAGAAATGCCCTGCACTGCCCTGTAAGTAACAACTGACTGCGTATGAGTGACTGCTTTACAATCCATGACAAGTGCAATGAGAATATTAACAATATTGTTACTCAATTGTCTCTTAATCCTCAGCAGACTCCAAACGGAGGATCTGTTTCTTCCCATTCCAAAGCAGTTTGCTGAATGCCCTGGTAATTAGAAAGGCTCACAGGAAGAGTCAGTATGTGGAATACTGGTTTCTGTCTCCCTTTCAGGGCTTTTCTGTACCTGACACTGAACAGGCTCACACAGAACAGGAATTCAAGGGAAGCAGAAAATTCATAACAGGCCACCAAGCAGCACATCTTGGACTTCTGCTTCCCAACACAAAAATGCTGAGAGGCATAATCTCCTGACTCAGTGGGGAGCAGGAAAATAGTAATGCTTCCAGTGTTACAAAAATTTATTTATTTATATTGCTTTAGGAAACGTATCTTTTATAATGGGATCCTAAGGCACTAGCACAGGTTTCCCAGAGAGGTGGGAGATGCCCCACATCTGAAAACATTCAAGGCCAGGTTGGACAAGGCTCTGAGCAACCTGATCTAGGTCAAGATGTCCCTGTTCACTGCAGGGCGGTTGCACTAGATGGCCTTTAAAGATCCCTTCCAACCCAAATGATTTGGAGTTAAGTAACACACAGTGAAACTCTTCTGTATCTGCACCACTGATAAAGAAAACATTTATGTTTGTACCAAGAATGTACTTGCCTTGCAAGTCTTCCATAACCTCAAACAACCCTGGGTAGTTGACTTGGATTTCATCAGTATCCTAAAAGAATTGAGAAGGTCAGTTTTAGAGCGTATCAAGCTAAATCAGGAGCATTATGCCAACCTTCAGAGCCACTAAAGGACTATTCCCTGCCCATAACAGGGTGCTTGGAATAATCTTTAAAGGTCCCTTCCAACCCAAAGCATTCTACAATTCTCTCAATCTCCCTGTTCTACTCAAAAATATAATTCTCAGAAGAATGCACCGTCTTAACATCTGTAAAAACTTTTGCTTAGTAGCCCAAATACAACTAAATTTTAATTGAAACGCCATTATTTTCTTCTTGCTTTCAAAAGAAATAGCATCTAAAGGCTTTTCAAGCAGGTCTAACATTCTCTGGGACTTCTCCAAGACGACCATACAAATTCTACTGGGCTACGAGCCAAAGACACACTTTGGTTGGTTCCATTAATCACAAAGCCAAGAACAGCAGCAGACCAAGCCACTTCAGAATTCTATCCAGCAAGGTGCATGACACGCAGAAGGAAGCAGCGTGTTACTAATACATTAGTAAACAGTGATTTTTATATTCCAG
This sequence comes from Grallaria varia, assembly GCA_013396735.1. Taxonomy (NCBI): domain Eukaryota; kingdom Metazoa; phylum Chordata; class Aves; order Passeriformes; family Formicariidae; genus Grallaria; species Grallaria varia. The sequence goes on from VWZG01009477.1 coordinate 2,350,499, forward strand.
CAGCTCTGATAGCCAGGGTTGTTCAGTCTGCTTGCTCTGTTGTTTCTAATTACCACAGTCAGGGTGTTAAAGCCAGCCCTGGCCAGCAGATGTCCCAAATCGGCGACAGCGGTGAAGGGTGACACGTGGGGGGAGAAGCCCCCTTCCCTCTCCAGCTCTGCCAGTTGCAAAGAGCAGCGCAGCTCATACAGGGTGTCGCCCCCAAACATTGCCCCAATGAACACTCCATCTGGCTTAAGAACCTGGTGAATCTGCAACACAGAGACAACTTTTATGGGTTTTGACATCAGGCCTATGTAATTAACACGTTCTTAGGACTCTGCTTGTTAATGAACTCAAAAGCAGTCGTTTTAATAGTTGTAACATATCTTTAATACTGACTGTACTGTACAGGGCAAGCTGTGCCACAACTCCTGGCAACGTTGCAAACAATCAATCTGTCTGAAGAAACACTCTTTTTCTTAAGAAAAAGTGAACCCCAAGAAATTACACTTAAGAGTAAGGAAATGCATAAGAAACTGTGGAAACTGAGGGTAAAACTATTTTCAGCAGGATACTCATATAATAATATCCTCAAATACTTTACTCAAACTAGAGTAGATGAAGATAGATTCTGCTTACTTTGACCTTCTCGGATGAGAGCAACAAAAGCACTTTTTAACGGCTTAATTTCAGAGGAATGGAGGCCTTGGTTTTCAGCAGTGATCCTCCCACTTGAGAAACAATACAGCAATGCAGTTTTTATTATACCTACCCCATTTATTTTTAACCATCCAGAACAGCAACATCACCTCAAACACCAAGCTGTTTTTGCCTCCTCAGTCCTTGTCCCCCCCACTTCCTAGTGAGAAGGCAAATAAATTCATGCTTTCTTTTTTCCTTAAGAATTGGCAATGATCCCTGGTTTAGATAATCAGGCTAAAAAGACAGCAAAAGCTTCTAGCAGTTTTGAAACAAAAATATTTTCAATTGTTTTTTTTAATTAAGTATGAATTAAGCCACCTCTTTTATGCTAGTGAAAAAGCCTTTAGTTGACAGGTAAGAAAATTAAGCAGTTAAAGGCAGATTTCATTAGTTAAAGCCACTGGTACCAACATAGGAAATGAGCATCAGTGATGAAAGTTGGCCAAGAGACCCAGTTCCCTCCCCTGTGTTGGACATTATAATGTGTCAGCTGTATTTACTGTGGGGGTACAAATATATGACACCCTCTGGAACATTAAACTTCAGTGAAAATTGTATGTTTCTTTCCAAGTAATTGTTCTGAAGTACTAAAGGCATTCCAATTTATTTTTATTATTTCCATAACAGTGGGGTGCTCCTCTTCCTACCCAGAGGTGGTGGAATAGCACTGATCAATTTGAAATTTAAAAAACCCAACAAACTTGTTAAAATATTGCTTGCTCTTGCTTCAAGGTTTTGATTTGACTAAAGCTTACATGTGCAGGAAAGAGGTGAAGTAATGTAAAATAAGATTTTCTTTTTTCAGTAACAGTTTTGCTTTCCTGTCCTCAACAAATATTTGCTTCATTTCAAAATCAAAAAGCCTTTCTCTGTATTGCCTCAGGTGTCACTAGTTACCACGACCACAGCTGTTAAGAATTCAAAATATTATACACAAATCTTGCTTCACTTATTTATTCCAATTTGATCAGAGGCAGTAAATTAGTAGCAATATCAACTCATGCTTCACAAACTGCCAGAAATACTGAAAAAAATACTCGTGTGCAACATGAGCTATTCCTGTGCCACTTATTTAAAAACGACCTGGAAATGTAGAGCCATCTCAATGCAAGTGATGACTTTTAGTATTTAAAAGCAATTTCTTACCTCTTTAAAAGCTTTAGGAAGGTCATTCACCCAATGCAAACTGAAATAAGAGAAGCATACATTTTATAATCATATATTTAATATAATTTGGGGAATGCATCTGTTTCATTGACTACAAAGTCAAAGACACAAACTAGCTTCTCAAGCTGCATGAATTCTGAAATGCCCACCTAAGAGTGATATGAAACAAAACCAAAAGTTGGTAAAAATAGGTTGCTTTTCTCCTGTTAGGTTTTTTTGTTAAATTGAGAATATGCCAGCCCTGAAGACTACTTTGGCAAAATGCAGGAAAGAGGGAACCTACAAGTGTTTTGAAGGAAAACAAACCAACTAGGAAGAAGCACCAGGACAGCAATTTTTCCAAATGCACGCTCATATTAACTACGTAAGTACATTTCTTATTGCTCTTTAATAAACTACTAGTCTTTTTTTGTTGTTGTTTCATTTCCTTAAAGCTTCTCTGAAAAGAACATTATTTAAAATTTTAACAAAACAAAATACTAGATGATTAATGCATACCTTAAGCTGCTAACAACAAGATCAAATGTGTCTTCTTTGAAAGGAAGGAATTCCTCATCAGCTACAACCCTGACCGTGGGGATTTCAGTTTCTGCAGCATTTTTCTAACATGGGATTAAAAGAAAAACAACATTAGGAACTCACTTCTCGGTTCCTGTATTACAGAATTGAAGCACATTCCATGGCATTCAAAAAGCTACTTACCAAAGCATTCTCTGCCACATCAACTTGGATAAGTTTTTCAACAGTATCCTGAAATAAAATTTTAAAAGTCTATTAGATATTTGTTTTGTAAGTGGACATAAGTAATCTTTTGGAACACTCACATCTCCTTGTACTAAGTTAGAAAGTCTTCCCAATTCCTGATAAAAACTTTATATAAAGCAGAAAGCGTTTTTTTCCCCACCCAACATGGCACCTGCTCCCAGGGAGAGCACTGCGGCAAAAGTGGTAACAGAAAATACATTCTGTATTTTTAAGCACCAGCTTAGTTAAATATAAACCAGGGATTAACAGCCCAGGAAGCACCTTTACTTACAGCGTGGTTCACGAAGGGCAAACTGTTCATGGCATAAAAGTTTCCATAATTATACTTCTCTTTTCCAACTGTGTCTAATAGATTGATCAAAACCAGGCATATTCCTACTCAAAACTAAAAGTTAACTCTCAAAGAGCTTCCCTTGCACTAGCACTTGTTTTTCAGTGGCAGCAAGTATGCAATACCCTACACAACACACAGCTTTGGATTATAACGTGGACTGGGGTAGATTTAACTCTTCAGGATCCATAAGATTGATTTAAGTTAAAGTACAGCCCTATATGAGAGCAGAGGAATACATATGCACCCATTTCAAGAATGAAGAGCCAGTACCTTGGTTAAATGCTGAGCTATGTAACCTCTTCCAGAGCCAACATCCAGAGCAAGAGGAAACGTTCTAAAGGATGAGATGAGCACCACAGAACACAATCAAGACTTAAGAACGCCGTAAGTTTTAGACGACATTAAGTTTCACCTGCTAACATGCACAGGCCTTACGGCACAGAGCCCACGGAGCATCCTCGTGTGGGACGGCGGGAAAGGCGCCGAGCGGGACTCGGCGGGGCTCACCTGGCGATGTCAAACACCCTGTCCGCGATCCTGCCGCCGACCTGCGGGGAGAGCCGCGGTCAGAGCCACAGGGGCACGGCGCCTGGAAAACACCTCCGGGAGCACCGAGCCCAACCTGTGCGCGACCACCACCGTGCCAACCACACCACGGCCCCGAGTGCCACGTCCAGTCTTTGCTTCAACACCTCCTCGGACCGCGACTCCACCACCTCCCCGGGCGGCCCATCCCAATGTCTGATCACCCTTCGTGCGAAGAAATCCCCCCTTCATGTCCAACCCAAGCCTCCCCTGGCGCAGCTTAAGGCTATGACCTCTCGTCCTGGCGCTGGATACCTGGGAGAAGAGCTCTACCCCTACGCGGCTACACCCTCCTACCAGGCAGCTGCAGGAGCGATAAGGCTTCCCTCGAGCCTCCTTTTCTCCAGGACTAAACCCCCTCAGCTCTCCTGCTCCAAATGCTCCAACAGCTCCGCTGCCCTTCACTGGACCCGTTTCATCCCCTTCCCGAACCGAAGGCCTCAGAAAGGGACGCGGCACCTCCTCTCGCAGGTAATCACACTTGGCGGGCTCGGCCTGCAGCGCCGCCCAGTTCTTCTGCTTCCGCTTCAGCCGGCGGTCGAAGGGGCTCAGGGCGCCGGGCGAGGCACCCCCGGGTGGAGGAGAAGAATAATAAGAAGGAGAGGCGGCGCAGAGCCGCGCCCGCCATGCCGCCCTCAGCGCCGGCCGCGACAGGCCCCTCATGGCGGGGCCCGCCGCGCACGCGCGCTGCAGGGGGGCGCGCCGTGTCCCTCCGCGGCTCCCGTAGCGCCGCCGGAAGTGGCCCGTGTGGCGGCGGACGAGGCGGTGTGGTGAGGGCGGGGAGCGGAGCGGCGGCACCGGCACCGGCACGGTGGGTTCGAGAGAGCCAGCGGGACTCCTTCGAGGCTCTCCTAGGGTTACGCCTGCTGCTGGGGTTGGGGAGGGAGCGGGAGCTGCAGCCGGGCCGGTGCGCCCCGGTGGTTCTGGTGGGCCGCGGCGGGCAGCGGGCAGAGCTCGGCGAAGGTCTGTGGGGTGGGCGTGCAGCGCCGCGTCTGCGGGCCCTTGGGGCTGGTTGTAGTGTGCCCGCTGTCGCGGGATCGCCGAATGGTTTGGGTTCGAAGGGAGTTTAAAAATCATCCGGTTCCAACCCCCACGCCGTGGGCAGGGACACCTTCCGCTATCCCAGGGTGCTCAGAGCCCCATCCAGCCTGGCCTTCGACAATTCCAGGGATGGGGCATCCACAGTTTCTTTGGGCAACCTGTGCCAGGGCCTCACCACCCTCACAGCAAAGAACTTCCTCCTCATATCTAACCTAAACTTGTCCTGTGTCAGTTCGAATCCATTCCGCCATGTATTGTCACTCCAGACCCTTTTTCAAAGCCTCTCTCCNCTTCCGCTATCCCAGGGTGCTCAGAGCCCCATCCAGCCTGGCCTTCGACAATTCCAGGGATGGGGCATCCACAGTTTCTTTGGGCAACCTGTGCCAGGGCCTCACCACCCTCACAGCAAAGAACTTCCTCCTCATATCTAACCTAAACTTGTCCTGTGTCAGTTCGAATCCATTCCGCCATGTATTGTCACTCCAGACCCTTTTTCAAAGCCTCTCTCCATTTTTCTTGTGGGCTCCTTTCAGGTACTGGCAGGCCAGAATGAGGTGACCCCGAAGCCTTCTCTTTTCCAGGCTGAACAATCCCAATTCTCTCAGCCTCTCCCCACAGCAGAGGTTGCCATGGGAGGAAAAGCAGGGAGAGCAGGGTTTGTTCAGCCTTGAGAAAAAAAGGCTCAGGGGAGACATTATCCCCGTGTTCCAGTATTTAAAGATTGGCTACAAAGGAGGTGGAAAATCCCTTTTTATGAGAAGCCACATGCAAAAAAGTAAGGGTGAATGAGTACAAGTTACTCCTGGGGAGATTCTGATTAGATACAAGAGAAAAATTTTCCTCAGTGAGAGCAATGAGCCACTGGAATAATCTCCCCAGGGGAGTGGTGGATTCCCCAACAGTGGACACTTGTGAGATTAGGCTGGGCAGGGTGATGGAACATCTCTGTCTAGAGTTTAGCCAAGAAAGATTGGAGCAGATGATCCTTGAGGCCCTTTCCAACCTGGTGGTCTGTGATGCCATGAAATTGCCATATGTGCTTTTGGAAAGAACTTTTTAGGTATAGGTTAGAAATCCAACTTTGCTTAATCCAGGTTGGGGTTTTTTTCCCATTAGTTTCTAAATCTATGTTTTTAATCAGAAATGTTTGGGTTTCTTTCCATATTGTAGATGTCCAAGTCTTCAACAGCATCAAAAATGTCATCCCAGGAGGAAATACTGAGCGATGGGCGGTTCAGCCGCGTCGCAAGGGATCCCAGGTTTTGGGAGATGCCCGAAAAAGAGCGGAAAGTCAAGATTGACAAGCGATTCCGGGCTATGTTTCACGACAAGAAGTTTAAGCTGAGATACACAGTGGATAAAAGAGGTCGCCCTGTTAACTTTTCCTCCACGGAGAACCTCCGGAAGTTCTATGCCCTGTCGGAATCTGATTCTGATTTTTCAGAAAGTGAAGAACACACTGAAAAGCAGAAAAAGATAAAAAAGAAGAAAAAAGGTAAAGGAGAAGCGGATTCTGCGAAGTTACCTGCTGGTGGTCTCCTGAGGGAGGAGAATAACATAAACAAAAAAGGGGTGGAGCAAACATGTGAAGCGGAGACAAAACCAAGTGACCTTAAAAAGGAAGGGAAAAAAAGTAAACCTAAACCTAAATTCAGCTTGAAAGAGGACTCAAAGAAAACTGCAGTGGAAGTTGATCACTCTCAGGAAAACAAAGGCCTTTCACCCAAAGGGGGAAACAAGCAGAGAGAGGCATCAGGAGGAAGATTGACGTCAAATCAAAACAAGCAAAAGTCTTCACAAGCAAGTGTTGTTGAATCAACTAAAGCTCCCAAGAGGGACCATTCCCTAGGAGGGAAAATAAAAGACTCAGGTTAGTTGTTCAAATAACAAGTAGCATTCATCTGTGTTTACGTGGATGTTGGTGCTATCCATGGAAGATCTTTTGCAAGATCACTTGTAAAAAAGCTGCCTAACTCAGATTCAGTGTTGCTGAAGGATTGGAGCTGGTCAGCTCTGTATAGAATCAGTGGTCATTTTTCAGTAATACTGTGAATATCCCTGTCCTTTTAATTGCTGGAGCTGAAATTGTTGGCTAGTTAGAAAAGGAACATATTTAATACCATATAAACTGCTGTATTTATCAAACCAAACTGCAAATATGAGGCATGATACCACGAAGGCTTCAGCACATCACAGTCTGTTGACTGAAAGTGTAAAGATTGACAGGATTGAGCCATTAAAATTAGAGGGGATTACAGAGAAGAGATGACTCAAAGAAAAACTTTCTGTTAGGTTGCTTATGCATGTCTGTAACCTATGTTACTTAAATCTTGTTTTTTGCATGTTAATTCTATACATAGAATAAGAAAATATTTCATTAGATTGATAATACAATTGTGGGTCTAAAGAGCAATTAAACTAGATTAGGCCGGACTAGACAAGATGAAGAAGCAATACTGATGTTTTATGTTATTTGCACTTCCCTGATGGAATTTGTTCCTGCATCATTACACCTTTTAGAGGTCCTGTAAATGCACAAAGAAAACGTGAAGTTTTCCTTTTTGTAAAGGATCATATGCAATTCCACCATAAATATCAGTATCTAATGTTTATCTCTGTGCACAGACACCTGTGATCAAAGTGTAAAAACTGAAAGCCAATTAGAGGAAGAAACTTCTGCAAGTGAGAGTGTGGAGTCTGGAGAAGAGAAGCCAGAAGAGGATGGGGAAACAGGCGAGGAAGAGGAGCCAGAAGATGATGGAGAAACAGGTGAAGAATTCAGTGATTCAGAAGATGATGAAGACAGTGATGGAGGGCCTGACCTAGCTAGAGGCATAGGGAACATTGAGACGAGCTCAGAGGATGACGAGGATTTAAACGACCTGTTTCCAAAGGAGCCGGACATTGAGCATTCCTGGCGCGAGCTGGACAAAGATGCCCCTCGCGGAGATGAGGTAACAATACTTTGCACGTGAAAAGTTGCTACATGACAAACTCAGAAATGTTCTGAGTTTGCTGTGGACCTTCATCTGTGAAACAGTTTGTGGAAGTATTTGTCATAAAGGTTTTAAAGCCTTTTGGTTACAGAATGCAGGTGATGATTAATTTGTCAGAGATTGAGACACCCAGTTTTCACTGGAGTCTCCCTTTCCCTCTCTAAGCAGACTTACCTGGAGATACGCTGTCTCCAAGTGGAAAAAACAAACAAAACCAAGCTTTTCAGAAATTCCAGAATTGAAATAGTACTGCTTTTGTTCACTGCTGATTTTTTTTTCACTTTTTAAAAATTCAGTTTACTCACTCTGTAAGAAATTACTACTTCATTAGACAGTGAAGAACGACTTTACAATTAGCACAATTAGTGTATAAGTAATGACAGTAGTCCAGTGCTGTCACAATACCTTGATGCTGGTTGTTATTGTGATTAACAATGTAAAATGATAACAAAATCCTAAGCGCTGGTGTTGTCACTGGAGTCCTAAATCTGTGATTGGTGCAGTGCCTTTTGTGGTGCTTCACTATTCATGTCCTTTCTATCTACTCTGGTAGTTGACCCTTCTGACTTTCGCTAGTTTAAGTGATAAAAGGTCTTGAGGAAAATGCCTCTTTAATTTTTTTCAGTAAAGTTTATTGCTGACTTTAATTTGTACCACAGAGTTCTGCTAGAGAATTGTGTATTCCCCATAAAAGTCAAGAACAAACCTGTGAACTTTCTGTCCTTTTTTTTTCCCCTCAGATTACAAGTAGGTTGGCAGTTTGTAATATGGATTGGGATAGGTTGAAGGCAAAGGATTTGCTGGCTCTATTTAGTTCTTTCACGCCCAAAGGAGGAACAGTATTTTCTGTTAAGGTAAGACCTGGTTTCTAAAAGGCTTTTACTCTTAAAAAAAATTCAGAAAAATGCAAACTAAGAACAATGTAAGACAGTTCTGTACAGAATCAAAAGAGAGATTAAGGTGTTAAATGAGAAAATGTGTTTTAACTTAACTTGCTGTATTAGAATTAAATGTGCTGCTTTTCAGTAATGGGTATGTATTTGTTAGAGGTAGAGCCCAAAGCCATTGATTTCTCATATTTATGAGCTTGGCTCTAAGTGCTGTTTTTCTGAGACTAATAGTGAAGTTCTCAAAGTCTAAGAGGAGGAGATTACATTCCCTTGGTTAGTTTAATTTGGAATGGTCTTTATGGTAGATAACCCAACCTTAAACCTGGCTATTCCTAAATGCATTCCAACCCCTCTTACCATTGCACAACACTTACTGTTTTTCACGACTTCTAAGTTAGCAATAAATTGGTTGTTTTCTGGTCAATTAAGTTATATTTTTCCATTATTAGTGTTTGCCTCCAGCTTTCTGAGAAATGTTGATCAAGATCCCCCCTTCTGAAAAGGGCCACAGCAGAATGAACAAAATCAGGGTTCCTGTTGTTCTGTATCTGTCTCAAAATATACTCATTTCTAGCAGACAGTTTGGTTAATTTACTGTATTGTCCATACATGAAAATTAGGATGGCATTAAAGTTTATGGGATTAATCCCTTAACTGATTTTAAATAAAAACCAGAAAGTCTAAAAGCCTGGTGAGATATTTTTCCTAGTTAGTGTACATTGCATCGCTACAGTTAAAAATTTAGTTTTGTGTTGTTGTATTTGTAGATTTATCCTTCAGAGTTTGGAAAAGAGAGATTGAAAGAGGAAGAACAAAAAGGACCTGTGGAACTGTTTGAGCTTCCAGAGAATACCACAGAGGATGACGGGTATTTATATCTTCATATGAGTGATGTAACGCGTTGCATTCTTTGAGAAAATCCCAATCTACTCCTGTTCCCAGTTCTTTTGTGGAAGTCTCCTGTGGACACCTTAATTTTTCAGGTTTTTCCAGTGACGTTTTACAACTGGCCCTGGTTCATTTTCAGTGCATTTAATGAATGCAATATGATGAAACTTAAGAAGGTTTGCTTTTTGATAAGCAGCTTCGGAGTTCCTATAATGTAGCTCATTGGAATAATCAATGGAATGAATGAGAGCTTAGCACAGCATTGCTCCTCTACAAATTGATGCAGTGAACTCCCTTTGGTGCTCACTGTCAAAATTCTGATCTGTGAATCCACAGGGACCTTAACTTGGGCCAGGAATTCCCCGACTGAGATTTCTTGAGTGCTGTGAGCAGCAGTCCTGGCTTACCAGGCTGAGTTCATCAGTCCTACCATTCTCCAGGCGTGTCTTCTTTTGTTTCTTTTTTTAGCTTTTGTTAAAGGTTTTGCTTTTATGTTTTTCCAGATTTTCCAGATGTTTGGCAGCCTGACTGGGGCCCTATTTGTCCAATACATCCTGCTGGACTGCCCTGCATTTAGAAAATCTGGATGCTTCTAAAATAAAGGCAGATCCTTTTGAAGAAAGTTTCTAGTGCCTCAGGGGGAATGTATGATGGACTTCGAGCACAGTCTGAGTCATCTTCACTGTGTGCATCAAGGTGCACCCTGAAGCTGAGTCAAATATAAATTGTACACTTAATAAAACTGAATATTTTATATTATAGATACCAGTGGAACCTCGTGCTGTTTAACATTTAACCTCATCATAAGATATGGGGAGTGTTTGATTGGTGCATGTTTTTAATGAGTTGAATTAAAATATTTTGCAAAGGAAAAGCTGTAAAAACCAGCTCACCTGACTGTGCTGTTTTCTCCACTTTTGCAGGATTTACAGGGAAAAACTGCGGGAATATCAGTTTAAGCGCCTGAAATACTTCTATGCAGTTGTAGAATGTGATTCTCCTGAGACAGCCAATAAAATTTATGAGGAATGTGATGGACTGGAATTTGAAAGTAGCTGTTCTTTCATAGACCTGAGGTAACTGCACTGGTGACGTTTTCACACGTCGGGCTGGGGAGGGAGAATTCAAGGCAGTTCAAAATAATTTGGAGTAAACTGCATTGACTTTATTCTGTAAGCAAAATGAGGCATGAAGATAAATTGGGCATGCAGGGAGTTTTTAGGTTTCCCATTGGTTCTTCTGACTTCTTTTTGGCCATTTTTTATTGGAATATGGGAAGTTTGAGAGATTCTCTGCATAAAGAGATTATTTTCAGGAAAACCAGGTAAAATGTTCCGGTTGCATCTTCAACCTTTTGGTAAGTAAAATGATAGGATTTAGAAAAAAAGAAACCAACATCCTCTTGCCTTTTTCTCTTTTCTTTCCCCAAGGGTCCAGAAATGGCATTTTTTCAGGATTGCTTTCCACAGGACAGGAATATTGTTGCTGTTGTCATGAAGCTGCAATAGATATGTTGGCCCCTGTGAAGGAGCCGAAGCTCTAATATGTCCACAGTCACGTTTGGTGAAGAAAGGATTCTAGTTATTACGTGCTTCATTGTTAGTATTTCCTTTTGTTGCAAAAAAAGCTTTTCAGGCCGAGCAGAAAAGTTACTAAATCATAAAAAGCTGTGACAGAAGGCCTGGTTGTGTGCTGGGGCCTCTGGTGTGGGCACTCTTCGGAGTCAATGAAAGTGAAGTTTTCCGCTTTGAATCATTTTCTAGAGGAACTTAATTCATTTGCTTTGAACCATTTTGGAGAAGGTGATCTTTGCCAAATGAACATGTAACTTTTAAACATAGAAAGATAATGTTTTACAACAGACACAGCTGTTTGCAATTCTACAGTGATTCTCCTGATCTTCTGCTTTGTTACATTTTAATCTCACAGAGTGTACCAGGGTTTGGGGGCTTTTTTGAAACCAAGTTCTTCAATTGTTTCCCATGACTTTGGTCTTTTTTTTTAGCATTTTTTCCCCCTACTAATTATAACTTCGAAAATCTACCAGGCTTTCCTAAAATGTTTTGAATTTTTTTTTTTATCTGTTTCCAAATTCTATTTTACTCACTTTTTTTCTTTTTAATTTTTAATATTAAGCTTTCTGAAAAGATGACTCTTAGAACAAAGAAAACCACCGAAAAAAACACCCAAAAAACCACCGCTGTCCCTGTTTATACCAGAGTGAAAATTGATTTACTTCCCAGCGGGGTGTTGTTACACATGGAAAACCTGTGGAATAGCTGTGCAGAAGCCAGGCAGTTCATCTTACACGTTTGGAATATTTGTCCATTTCTTTTGTTCCCTTCTCAGGCTTACCTACTTTTTATTTTAGCAAATTCTTTCATGCTGATGTACTGTACTCATGAAAAGCTTAGACTGTTTGTACCATGAAATTTCCCTGTGTATTTGAAGAATAACACATTTTATTTGCCCTTAAAGATTTATTCCAGACAATGTTACATTTGATGATAAGCCAAAAGATGAAGCCTCAGAAGTGAACATAGCTGCTTATAAGCCAAAGTACTTCACATCTGCTGCTATGGGGACATCAAAGGTATCTTTACAATGTTTTTCTAATGTGTTTAATTTTGCTGTCAGCTTGTAAATTATATATGTAGCAGGGAAAAGATTCCTGGTTATCTCCACCGTTTCAGAATAAAGACATCAAACACATTAGAAGATTTAAGCGTGTTACGGACCTACAAGTTGCAGCCCTGTTTTGGATTTTAAATGAGATTCGGCTTCTGTATTGCAAATTAAGCACTGTATTTTAACTTAATACAAGTTGCACATGAAATGACTTTGTTATTCATAGTTCAATCTTTTAATTTGCCAAAAATGGGTGTTTATGAGTAAGTCCTTAAGGCCTTTCTGGTAGTAGTGCCAGGCTTAAGCCGTTGCTTCCCCTCCTGGTAGCGATTCACCCCTACTCTGTCTTACTGACAGCCAAAACTTCCATCTGGCCATGAGGGGAACCAGATTGGAGAAGGGATGAGTTGAGAAATAAGTCCTTTGTGGTGGATCATTTTTCACTCGGATCTGTTTCACGTGCCGGCTGCGGGTGCAGTTGCGCAAATGCTTTCATTGTCCCCCACTGCAATCCGTGTGTGATTCCAGCAGTGAGTTGCTGCTGGAAGGGGAAAAGAGAGGCGTTGGTGGCTGCTGCAACCCCAGTATCTGCTGCCACAAAGGAAATTCGGCTTACAGAGGTTTTGTGTGTGAGACCTGCTGTCACAGAACTCTTCAGTACACGAGGAGATTTTTTATGTAGCTCAAACTCCTTGAAACTCGCTGTGGAATAAATTAATAAAATTATAATTACAGTTATTTTTAAATAGTTATTATAGCTAATTATTGTAGAGAGCATTACTAACAGGTTTATATTGCTGATATAAAATAATTTTCCCTAAAATTCAGTGTTAAAATGTTTAGTTTTAGTGTTCCTGCTTCTACAACTGTCGTTCTTAAGGTAGATATCACGTGGGACGAGACAGACCACGAGCGAGTAACGTCACTCAGCAGAACTTTTAACAAAGAGGAGCTCCTTGACATGGATTTCCAAGCCTATTTGGCTTCATCAAGTGAAGAAGAGGAAGAAGAGCAGCAAGGTACTTTGGCAATAAATGTTATCCACAGAGTCATTATCTCTAGTGTTTTGAACATGAACTATTTAAAGATTTAAATTCCTATGCTTGGTGGATAAAAGCTGTGGTCAGGTTCTGCTATGAAAATAGCCTGCCTTTCCTCCAGAGCTAAACAGCTCTGAAATTGTGTGCTTATGTGGTGTGTGTGCGTAACCTAAAGGTGCTGGGAAAGTGGGGGGAGCATATTGGCATTTTTTCCTCTCTCTTTTCAATTAGGAAATAATTGGCTTGATGACACAACCTTGACAGATTGACAGATGCTGAATTTTTTGGGGAAGATTTGTAAGTTAGGCCTGTTAACATGGAAACTGTGGAGTTCCTAAAATTTTCTGGACCTTGACATTCTTTTTTTCTTTATTTCTTTTTTGTTTGTTTGAGAGAAATGCACTTTTCCAGTGTTCTTTATACGTGATAGGATAAAACCATATCTGAGTTTTTAAAATGGTATCTCTAAAGGCACCATGGATATTCATGATGCAAACCTGATTATGATTCTCCAAGCAAACAATATGACTAATGTGACTCCAAAAAAGTTGCTTTTCGTCATACATTTGAATGATTAATGTGGAGAAAGTGGTAGCTGTTCTGTTCAGTGCTGAGTGAATGAAGATCTGTTGCCTTTCTGTGAAGTCTGAGTGACACTGATCAAAAATGACCCAACGGTAGGTGATTTGGAGTGATCCTAATGACTGAGCCCCTGAACAGCTGCTTTCTCAATAGGAGCTTGAACCTCTGAGTGTAAAATAATTTTATTGCTTTTTTATTTCTCCTCCTACCCTCCTTCTCTTTTTACAGGGTACCTTGACATCTCTTTGTCAAGTTTGGCAATGCCTACTTTAATCTCTTCATTTCTGAGATAAAATTATAGAACCATAGAACTTGAAGTGCTTCCTTTTCAGAGGAAAAGTTCTGGTTTGAAATGTCAAGTGGTTAATGACTAAACGAACAGTAACATCTTTCAAATGCTTTTTCATTCATGTCTTTTAGAAAATAAAGACAATTTGACCTAACTTTGTAAGGTACATAAATCTTCTTTGTGTGGTGCACCAGTGTGTAAACTCCTGATTTAACTTGCTTGTTTTCATTCTAAAATTCGTCATGCTTTTAATAATATATATAGCCTAAATTACAAGGCAAATAAAATTTCATTAAGCCTTAATAAGGTCTTCCAAGCAGAGTTAAAATTGATTTATCCTACATTAAAGCACGTTGTTGCAATCAGAGATGAGCTTGGAGCATGGAAAAGAACATAACAGATTTTTCTGGTTATAGAGTTGGGGAATGTTCTGGCAGCAAACTCAGCTTGGCAATATCTTGGCAGGGTTTATGTCCATTTGTTTCTCATCCTTCACAAAAACTCAGTTGCAAACTGTGCCATTGTGAGCTTTAGTGAAATACGGAAATGGGAGCAGGAGGTGCAGGGGGAAGAATTCCCATCTTCTATCACATACAAGATGACCAACGATGTTAAAGAACAGCATCTGGGACAGGGCAGTGGTGAAAGCAAATATCCATGTGAGCAACACTTCAGATATTTTAAAGAGCAAAATTCCACTGTTGGGAAGGCAAAAATATTGACCTTAAAGTGATCTTATCACAGTAATAAATTTTAAACCTGGAAATGTCTAGGTACTAATGATGGTTTGAAAAGTGAGTTATCAATAGAGGAATTATGTTGTCATGTCTTGAATGTGTTCCTGACGTTTTCCCCATGCAGTTATGTGATACAAAACAGGATCCCATCTGTCAGGATTCCATCCAGCAGAATTATGTGGCACTGTGCACAAATGGGAAAAATCAATGTCAGCTGCTTGAATGGAAATGTAAGAGTGTGATAAGGAGGGGAAAAATGTCCTGGACTTTTATTCATATTTTTTAAGCTTACCAAAATGTTTTATTTATCAACAGGTTTTTGTTGGCCTGATCTAATCTGTTTTTATAGTGGAATTTTTCAACTTAAAATATGTGCATCTTGAATGTTAGCATTCCTGTTTTATTATGTCGAGTGTTTCAGTGACCTGCAGTGCTGTGGTGCGTAGCACAAAGTATCTCCTTTACATTGCTCTTGAATTGGCATTCACCAAATCCAGCCCAGAACTGCAATTTTGACCATGAGCATCAGTGTATGGCATTTCAAACATGCTTCAAATTAAGCAATATGGGGTTTATGTCTAAGCTTTTAATTTTTGAAAGGGTTTTTTTAATCCTTGCACGAGCAACATCTTTTGTGCTGTCCTGCTTTGCACAGCACACGGGTACTGGGACAGACTATATGACAAAATGGGTGTATTTTTAATTAGCTGGTCTTGATGGCACGATCACACAATCAAAGAATATCCTGAGTTGGAAGGGACCAAACATTAGTGCTTCATGTTAAATAAAATCAGACCACTTATTAAATCTTACTACAATTCTGAAATACATTTGATGCAATAACTCTGACAACATATATAAATTTAAATGCATATATACCATTTTATCAGATGACAGTACAGCCTTCCTTTTTCTCTTAATAATGAGCAGTATTCACATGCGTTTATATTTGCTAGGACTGTTACAGAAGGCTACGACATGGAAGCAGAACATGCAATTATTTAAAATTGTCTCTGAAAAGAAGAAGCAAGTGGATTTAGCAATTTATGAGTTGGAATTTCATGGGAATTTCAGAATAGAAATACCATAACCTGATTATTTTCTTTCTGTGAATTACCAGAAACTTGATACAACTGATGCAGGTATTGAATACTTTTCCAAAACATGTTTGCGGGAGCTGTTGTGTTGGGTTTGGTTTTTAATTAAAGATGCTTGGAAGGCCAGAAGGAAGGATCACCTCAGCATTCCTTCTAAGGAGTTCATGGAAGCTGTAGGAGGTACCCAGTAACATAGAACTGAAGAACACACATCGCTGTGCCTTTGCAGGCCAGTGAGTTCCTATTTAGGACTAACTAGTCAGGAGCCAGCTCTGATTGCAAGAGTCTTAATCTTGGCTTAGGTCTGGCTGGCTCAGAGGCCTGGTTTTAGTCATGCTCAGTCACCTCCCTGCGGGTGCTTAGAGGCTGCAGGACAACAGTCACCTGGTTTGCAAAGGGAGTTTTAAAAACTGCATCCAGTGCACACCACTCAAGTGATTAGACTATAGGTTTGAAGGGAAATGCAAAAAAACACCCTAAATAGCGCCATAATTTAATGGTTGCCATCCATTTACTGTCACCTGTCTGTTTGCATTCTCTTTTTCCAGTATCTTTGTCACTGAAAAATATGATACAAAAAGACATCTACTCTGATGTGCTTTCCATCAGCTTCTCTTGATTACCTTGAATTCTAAATTTTTCTTATCCTTGGGATGAACAAATGAAATTTGCACAGCTTCTTGTTGAGGGAGTGCTGAGAATGTGGGGAAGATAGGGTTAGAACCCCAGCATTTTCTTTGTCATTTCTTTTTGGCACAAGACTGAGGTCAGCACATTTAATTTTTCACATCATGCTGTAGTACAATGCAATAACCTCTACTTCAGACTTGCTTCTTGACTGCTGGAGTGTAGAGCTTTTTATTTTTAAGCTGTGGGTCTACATACACTATGGGAGAGGGGTTTTTTTTGGTTTTTCTTTCTATCTATCTGAATTTGAGTAACGACCCTGGATAGAGTTGAGCCATTTAGTGCTTTTTTATGGTATGGCCATCAGCATCCAAATCAGTAGCTGAATTTTCTGCTGTGCCATTAAATCATGAGGGGGAATTTTGTCTTTCCAGCTTTAAAAGAAACTCAGTTTTGCAGCAGACCTCTCATCAAAGGTTGTATCTGCCGTAAGTTTTCTACTCTCTTCAGTTTCTAAGGCTGAGTTTAGAAAATAAAAGGAATAATCTACTGAGCTATTGTAAGATAATCTTCTTAAATTTAGAATGCAATCTCTTCACAATCCTGTCATTACAAGAACTGCCAATCACCAGTTTAATATATTGAACCCCTGCATTTGGTTACAGTTTTTATTAATTTCAGTTTTTAAAAACAAACTTGCCCCCACAGATTGTTGTATTGGAGTGTTTCTGACCAGCCTCACGATTTTAACCACCTTCTTAAACTTTTTAGCACTTCTGTTAGTCCTTTCCTTTGAAAACAGTAAGATTATACTTGTAGTTTATACTCTGAATTTCATCAGCTGATGCCTTTTTCTCCTCCCCAGGCTGACTGTGTTTCTCTTGCAGTGCAGCTGTTGATGCAGCAGAACTTGGTGTTTTCTTGCTGTGTTTTGTTCCGAGAGCCTTTGAACAAGCTGTTGGCAGAAAGCATCGCTGCCTTCATTTCCAGCAGAAAGTGGTTCCTGATGTTGGGCAATAGTGTGATGCTTGAAAGCTGCTGACAAGCTTATTTGAGCTCTGAACAAACTTAGAGAACATACTCAGCTCACTTTCCTTTCTCGCAGCTGCTGTCAAATGGGCTCTATTTGCCTACAGAGTTAAAAGCTCTTACGGTTCCTTTGAAGGCCACGTTGAGCATTTGTTTGAAAACTCAGTCCTGACAAAAGAAATGCAAGTTTTATCTAAATGAGAAAGAATGCCACTTAAATTTCTCCTGGCAAACCAGTGATAAATACAAACCAGTAGCCGGTGTTTATCCAGTTTCAAGGGAGCCTTTCTTAGCTTAAGGATTTCTTCAGTTCCATCCGGGACAGCTTCTCATTTCACAGGACACCAGGAGGAAGAAACAACAGAATGGTTTTTTTTTATTTCTCATCTTCAAAACAGAGTTGCATTTTGCTTTCTGTGTGAGCAGATGCTTCTCTCTTAGAGCTGAGCTTCTGATGAGGACGGTGGAGAAGCAGGGAAATGGTCAGTGACCTGCTACACCTCTTAGACACGCCCAAGTCTGTGGGGCCGGGTGGGATCCATGCAGGGGTACTGAGGGAGCTGGCAGATGTGCTCACTTAGCCACTGCCCATCGGTTTCCAGCAGTCCTGGATAACTGGGGAGTTGACTGGAAGTTAGCAAATGTAATTGCCATCTACAGTAAGGAGGACGCAGGGAACTGCAGGCCTGTCAGCCTGACCTTGGTGCCAGGGAAGGTCAGGGAGCAGATCAACTTGGGTGGCATCACGTGGCATGTACAGGACAACCAGGGGATCCGGCCTGGGCAGCACAGGCTTGTGAGAGGCAGGTCCTGCTTGACTAAACTCATCTCCTTTTATGACAGGGTGGATGAGGGAAAGGTTGTGGGTATTGCAACAGGCTGCCCAGGGAAGTGGCTGAATCCCCATCCCTGGAGGTATTTAAAATCCATGTAGATGTGGCACTTGGGGAGATGGTTTAGTGGTGGGCTTGGCTGTGCTGGGTTGGACTCGATGATCTTTAAGGTTTTTTTCCAACCCAGATGATTCTGTGATTCCATGAACAGTAGAGATTTCAGCTTCCAGCCGACAGCTAGCATCTTGCAGTGATGGGATGTGGAAAAGAACAGTGCTACATGTCAGTTTTAGCCAAAAACCAGACCTGAACTGCGGTACGTCTTCCTAGACACCAGTTGTGCCGTCCATGCTGTTCACTACTGTAGGAAGCACAGCTTTGCTGCTAAAGCAGAGCAGAAGGAAAAAGGAGCCTGCTCCAAACCTGGGTTTCTGCAGTTCAAGGAGCTGCAGCATCTTTAAAGCCTTTTCTCTGTGAAATACTTATTTAAAAATTTATTGTCACATTTTCTTTGTGTTTTCCTAGGAAAAAAAAGGAAGAGAAAATCCTCTTGTTTCACTTGTTAATTCAGCAAGTCACTGAAGATGAAGGCATTGAGTAATTATCTCTCTTATAGGATCTTGCAAAGTTTGTTTGTTAAAATCCAGTATTCTGTTTTCAAAATGCTTTACAGCATTATTTTTTGAGATTTAGGTACTACTCTGCCATAAGCGACTCTGAAACTTATGATTTTAAAATAAAGGATGCTGTGTCCAGTCAGGGATTTCCTTTGCTGAACAAATATTTTTTTTGTCTTTTCAGATACTATTTTTATTTCATCTAAGGAGTTATTTCCTAAATATGAACTTGAGTTGATCACGTTTTTGAGGCTGATTGTGATAGTTCTCCTCTCTCTTTCTAGATGGTGATGTAATTAATGAAATGGAAGATGACAAACCGAAGAAAAGCCAAAAAGATGATGAGGAGCAAATTGCCAAGTACAGAGAACTTTTGCAAAGTATCCAAGAAAAAGAGAAAAAACAGGAAGAGAAGGATATAGGAATGGAGATTAAATGGGTTCCAGGTAGGCTTTATTTTCTTTTCCTGCCTTGGAGGATATGAAGTATTGGCCTGCTAACAGGGATATAGTGTCAGATGCTGAATTTATATTAGGAGAAACAAACCTTTTTTTTTTTTTTCTTCATCAATAAATTGAAATCCAGGTTGCTTAGCGTGAGGGAAGTAGAAGAAATAATATGACTGAACTCAGTTCCTCAGCTCTGAGTTTCTTTTTGTAGATTATTTTTTCTCCAGTTTTCTTTTTTTTTTGTATTTGCGTTTTCATTCATCACTTTATAGACTTTTTTAAGTTAGAATTCATGTGTTTGCCATACAGTCATAAAACATACTTCTACTTTTTAAAATGAAAACCAGTATGATTTGTTAACATATCATGAAATTAGTGTAGAATTGTTTGAAAGTCTAGCTTGCATTATGATAAAGATTTGGGGCAACAGGTGAGGAATAAGTCTGAGCTTCCAGTGAGAAAGCTACCAGGAAGAGAAGTTGAGGGATAGTGGCATCCAGATTGTCATCTGGAAATTTAAAAAGGCAATCTAACCATGTGGCATCCCAGCAGAACTCATCCTAAGATCCAAAAACTCGTTTTTGGTTTTTTCTAATGATGATAAAACATTGAGGCTGATTTTTCTGTGTTGTCTGTGGGTGGGTGCTTTCCATGAGGTGAAAAAGAAGAAAAAATCTGGATCTTTTCCACTGAGCAAGACAAATAGGCAGATGGAAGCATTTGGTCAATGTTCAGAGGGTTAAATGATGCAGCCCAAAGATGAGGGAAGTATGGCATTCCCTTTTTGGGAGCACCAAGGTGCTGTGTTGGCTCAGCAGGTGCGGGCTATGCCAGCACACAGCCTGATCTCTCACTGTAAATAGTGAGAGCAGAGACGTACCAGCATCCAGCCCCTTCACCCTGATGGGGTGATTCCAGCTAGGAATGCATATCTAATTACATCACTTACTCTAATGATATTCTGAGTTCACTTAGATTACTTCTGTTGAATATAAACGCTCCCTTTTTAAATATTCTCGTCTGTAGTAGGTCACTGAAATGTATTGAACTGAACAGAACAGTTTTACTTCTATTTCTTTATAAGATCTGTATCTGAAACGATTACATGGGCATTAAAAATAGCTGTGTGGTTTCAGTGAATATAATTGAAATACATAATTTCAGTCATTTCTGGCATGAATTCTCCTAAAACCTTTTAGAAGGAGCTGTATCATTCACGACAGGACCAACAGCGTCGTACTCCATCTGTCCACAGCGTGTCAGTGCTTGCATTTGTGCTGGTGCTTGCTCAGTAGTTAATTCATCTGTCACTGAGCATTCAGGGCCAAAGAGTTTTCATACATACGTAGCTGTTGAAAGGTTTTTATAAAGATGTGTTGACACCACCTTCCAGAGTGAAGGTGGAAACCACAATGGTAATAATTACTGCTACCAATTTGTTCTGTAATTATGAATTTTTATTTACATATGGTTTACAGTGACCATCTTTTATGTTGGTTTGGAAAGCACATTTGGGGTTGTTTTTGTTTGTTATACATTCTGCCTTCTGAAGAATCTTGCAAATTGTGTGAAAGAAGTTCTGTAAATTCCAAAAAGTCTAAGCAATTTAATGTGGTGACTTAGTCAGGAATCTGGAGCAAACCATTTATTTTAGGAGAAGGAGAATTGTTTTAAGGGAGACCACAGGAAACTTTCTTTAGTCTTTCCTGCCCAGGGAGTGTAAGCAGTTTTCTTTCTGAGAGGTTCTCCCTCTTAACTCTGTGCCTTGCATGTTACAATGAAATTACATTCACATTCAGTAGAAATGGAGTGTTAACTGTAGGAGAGGTGGAATCCAGTTCTCTAATCCATGGGCTCCCTGTGTCTTAGCAATGGAACTTGACTTTAGAAAATTGGATTTGTTCCTTACTACATCTGGTCCAATTCCTTCCTTATTACACCTTTATGTGAGGGTCCTAGGACTTTTCCTATATCCTCATTTCTTACCCTGAAAAAAATCAGATCATCACCCAAGAGCAGAGGTTCTGGAAGTCCATAGAAGAGTTTAGTTGCCTTTGGTAGAAACTGTTCACCTGCCTGAGGTCAGCAATGCCACTTCTGGCTGTTAACCCCTGCATTGTGGTTTTGTCCAAAACACAAGTCCTGAAAGTGAAGGTGAGTGTTTTAATTTTGCTTTTGAGTCAAAAGTTCAGGCCTTATTGACTTCAGGCAGCATTTGGAGAGGAGGTCCTGCACATCTGAAAGGGATACTTTTATATATATATCTTTTTTTATGGTGGAGCACAGTCAGCACATGCTGAACAGTAGTTTATAGCTCTGGCAGTATATGCACAGTCAGGGCTCTGATTTCTTATGGTAAGGAGGTACCTTAGTTATTGTATTATTCTTTCTTGAACAAATGTGCTTATTTCAATTCCAAAACAATTTACTTACATTCAGTTGGAACATTCTGGGCATTCAAAAGTGATTGTTTTTGTAATCTCTTAAGGCTCCTTAATTTTTTTTCAGAACTAGTTTATGTCTGTTGAAGTATTTTTATTATCAAACTCTGCTTTAATGTGCTTGACTTATTGCAAAATCTTTTTCCTGCCCAAATGTTTAATACACAGAAGAATTACAACAGTTAAATCTCGGAAGTTTGTCAATTGAAAGGCAGAGATTTGAATTAATTTTAAAAATTGAGTTTTGGCACAGATATTTACACATGGTTATAGAAAGCATACTTTGTGAATGATTCAGTTATTCTTGAATCATAATAGTTTTAAATAAACCCCAGTGCCAGCAAAAATAAATTAGATGTAGTTCCAGCTCTCTTTGGTCTGTTTCTTCTAAGCACAAAATCAGTGTTATATTTAAGCATCCATCTGTTTTCTTAATCATATCTGATTTAAGCAACAATTACTATGAATCCTTGTCCAGCTCCCAAAGCTCCCTTTAGAAAGTGAAGAGGGGAAAGACCACAACTGCATTTCTTGATGATATTCAGCCAAGTTTTGGTTTTGTTTTTTTTTTCTTTATTTGACTTAAAAATTCTTCCTTGGGGAAGAAGATGTAAATATTTAGTTGGGCTTAAAGGAAAATTTCAAATTTGTTTTCATCCGAAACAGAATAGAAGGCAATAGTGTCTCTGTCAAATGCAACTGTGTGTTGTTGGAGATTGTGTGGAGCACAGGAATGCTCATATGGAATGTTTCTCTCTGCCTGGATCGTTGTTTAGTGTGTCCCCTGGAGCTGTTCCATGTGCTGGGCTCTCCCAGGGACTTCCATGACCTTAGGAAAACTCTGTTGGCTTTACATTTTATCTTTGGGGGTGACAAATTCTAATGTTCGTAGAGTATTCACCTGCCATTCCTTTTACCCACCTGTAACAGGGTGAGACATCACATGCAGGATGAATTTCTTCCTTTAGGTTTCCTGAGAACAGGAATTTATCTTTTTAACCTCTAATAACTGTGACACTTGCAGGCTGTTAAAGTCCCACAAGTTTTTAAAACTGAAGTGTTTAGAGAAGTAAAAATTCTGGCCTGCCTACCCTTCCTCTCTGTGAGCAAAAGTGTACTTAGGTTTTTTTAAGTATTTACCACACATTTAATCCTTTAGCTCAAGCGTGGTTTAGTTGCACACTAATAAAGATGGCCTTTTCCTTGCTTTTGTCCTTCTTTGTGAAGATTAAATGAAACCAATGTGATACATTTATTTAAAAGAAATATATTGATAAGGGCATAAATTAGCCCTTTTTATGGCGAGCTAAATAATTCTACCTAAAGTAGGCAATTCCTTTCCCCTTCTTCAATCAAAATCCTTTTGCCCACTGAAATACACTCTTATTCTCGGGAAGTGGTCTGGACAGTAGTTTCTAAGCCATTCTAATCTGTGGAGAGACTCTAATGCCTTTCATGAGACTGCCAAATACCACAAGAAAGGGCTGGATTTTCGTCCAAGTCCTCCAGTGCCAGATGGATCAAATGATTCCATTTTCCAGGCAAAAAATCAGAAATATTGTAACCTCCTTTGAGATCTCTCTCAAGGGTCTCTCTTTTTCTAGAGATGTGACATATACTTTTTCATTCTTACTTACTACTTTCAGAGAGAATCAACAAGGTTGCCACCTGACGGGTAATTTTTTCCATAAACATACTCCAAAACAGTATCCAAAGTTATAGTAGTTCAGTTTCTGGGAAGCTGATGACTCTGCTTTCATCGACTTTGGAGATAACTAGATGTTTGTTCTTGTTGTATGAGAGGTTTTCTTAATGGCACGTTTTTAGTGAACCTGTGCAATATCCTTGCTTTATTGTGGCTCTGACTTGTTTGCTGGTTTAGCACCACATTTTTGTGGCTGTAACAATTTTCCACTTCCAGTTAATTCTGCCATCTTTCCAGGGTAGTGGAAGGACTCTTTATCTTGTTTTTGCTCCTCTTAGTAGTGAATGAAGAAAGGAATTGCAGGTAGGAGAAAAGTCCTTTGCTCAGTTGTTGCCTCCTGCCAGGGCAGTGGATTCTGTTCCTGCCACTGAATTCTACTCCAGTGCATTGCTAGGCGAGTCAATTCATCTCTTTCCATCATGTAATTTTGCTCTTGGAAGTGCCCCTCTTGTGAGGAAGGGGCTGAAAGTGTGCAAGCTGCATCTGAAATCAGCATTTGTCCTCGTAACATCCTGTGCTGTGTTAGGTAGTGACTGTAGAAAAAGCATTCCTGAAATATATTGAATTTTTCACCAAAAATCTCAGGTTGCTTCTCATTAAAGTGCTTGTTCTGGATTTAAGGATTCTAGTTGTCAAATGAGGATGTTCCACGTATTTAATGGATTCATTTTTAAGGTGATGATCCTACAGGACTGAATTTTGTAATGGTCTAATAGTTACTAATCTCCTCAGGGAATGGTACTTTTCTCCTTCCATCTTTCAGTTCGCACAACTGCTAAGTTCACAAATTACTTTTGCTCACTTGGTGTGCTAATCAAATAAGAGGATGGTTTATTTCTCTTGCTGCTTTTTGTTTTTTTAAATTTGGGGTTTTTTAAATCTTGAATTATTGCAATCAGCGCTAACAGAAAACATTCTTTCAAATATACGTTTTGCTTCTTTGAGAGGCTGGTGTGTTTCAAGCAGTCTGTGCCCTTGATCTCCGCTTCTTGTCAGCAAATACTTTAAAAAAACAAAGCAAAGTATTTGCCTAAAGCACTGAATCTAAGTCTAGATTTACTGTCATACCAGGCATGTATTGTTTTTTAATTTTAGGCCATTTTCTGTTGTTAAAGCAGACTAGTACTAAGTAGCCTTAAAAGACTACATCACTTGAAAATAACTTGTCTACTTTAACTTAATGCTTGTCATGTCATGACATTAGTACATAGTGCAAGAAATTGGGGGGAGGTTACATTTTTCTGAGTTTTCTAGCTGCAGATTTATTTTTACTTTGAATTTCTTTAATTACTAGCTTATTGTTCTTGTTTGTAATGGTGAACAAAAGATACACTGGCCAGCAGAGATCCTGCAGGATTGTCACAGAATTGTCACAGAGGCAAAGTGTCAGAACTTCACTAATTCAGAATCTTAACTAACTATAGGGTGGCACATTAAATATAATGGCTCTGTGTATGTCTGTTGTTATTTTTATTTTGTTGCTCAAAAAGTGGCATCTGTAAATTGTACAGTCTAATGTGTGGAGAGGAGACCTGTCCAAGGAACAGCAAAACTGCTGGGAATCAGATATCACAGAAGGAAGCTCCTCTTCTGACTCTTCAACAGTTTTTACTGGAGGAATGTTTTATTTGGAAAACCATATCCTGTGAAGTGATCTTCTCTATAAAGATGTTGTTTTAAGCAGTATTTATGTTGTTTTCACAGGCTTGTTAAAGAAAAAATAGGTTATTATTTTACAAAGGAGAAAACATTTGAATTTGCTATATTTTGGGGTTTTTTCTAGGCCTCAAAGAAACTGCTGAAGAAATGGTCAAAAACCGGTTGGAAGGAAAGGATAACCTGACTCCATGGCAAAAATATCTAGAGAAGAAGAAAGAAAAAAGAATGCTTAAAAAAAAGAGAAAGGTGATGTTTATATTGGTCACTTGAGGCGGGGGGAGTTGCTTGTTTGTTTGTTTTCTGAAGTTGCTGGTGTTTGTTCAAACCTACAGAGCAAATGATGTTCAGGATGTTACACAAAACTTAATTTATCTATTTGTACTGCTTTAAAGATAAATTAGTCGTAATAACAGTTGGCTTTAATTTGCATTTTTAATGCATTAGGAAAGGTCTTTTTGATACTGTGTGCATATCAGTTCAAAGCAGTGATTAGAATGATAATTGTAGTTTTGGAAATTTTGAGGCTAAAATAAATCCAGGCTTTCTTGCCAAAGCTGCAGTGGCAAAGAATTAATAGTCACAAAGAACTATTCAAATTTCAAATTGCAAGAGCAAATTTGGTAAACAGCTTTGTGTATAAATAACAAAACAGCCTTACACTGATTTGAAAATTGCTGTTTCTTCAGCTTCTCACACGTGGCAAGTAATGGAGACGGGAGTGCCTCCCGTGGCAGTGATGTGCAGGAACAGGCAGATCTATGAAATATTTGTGCAAATGCTGGAAAAAAAGGCATGTGGCATACACAATTTGGCTTCCCTAAGTTCTTAAATCATTCTGTGTATAACTCATATTACAGAGTAACGTTTCCAAGAGTAATCTCAGCACCTTGACTTATACTGTGCTTTCACATTAGTTTTAACTGGCATATGATGAATAACTTCTTAAACCTGAATAAAGCAGCACTGTTAGTAGCAGAGCAACTTTTCCTAGCATAATATTCTTGTTCAGTCAGATAAATTAAGTCAAGGGGCAAGTAAAATCTGTTCTTTTAAATCCAAGCTCAGTCTTTGAAATTCGGACCACAAAACAAAGTTTTTGCCCAAGTGGAACTTCTGTGGCACATAAAGTGAGGACTTGGCAGCACTGTGATCTCCTAATTTGTTGGAATGCTTAGCTGATGCATCACAGTTTGGGGGTACACCTCAGAATAAGCTTTAAATGTGTGAAAGAGATTTTAAATTGTTTCTTTGCCTTTACAAGCAATTTTTAGTGTGTTCTGGTTTTATGACATTCCACGCAGAGTATTTCAGTTTTCGTCTTCATAGTTGCTAACAGAAGGCACATCCAGTTCCAGTGAAACCAAAGTGGTAGTTGTGGTGTTGACTGAAATAATGTTTGTGCTTTGTTACAGGCTGCTGCTGAGAGAGAACAGAGTGAAGATGAACTTCCACCCGATGTTGATCTCAACGACCCATATTTTGCTGAAGAATTTGAGAAAACAGGTGGGTCAAGACAGGTGATTTCTGGAATAAACCTGCCCTTCTGTTAAATACTCATGCTTTTGAGTAACTCCACCAAATTTTTTAATTTTTCTGCATTAAGATTATCTGGGTAGTCTTGGATGATGTTTGATATTCTGTGTGAAATCTCTGATAAAATGTTTCCTTCTGCATTATGTCAGAAGTTCTTTGTGCCAAGGAGGGGCTCAGCAGAGAGTGGTTGTATCTGCATGTTTTTACTGTCCATAGTCTGGAGAACAGACTTTAATGTTTGTGGAGTCTGTGAGGACAGTAAAATAGACATAAAGGTTAAGAAAAGTGAAGCTTTTGTCCTTAAGATTACTGATAATCCCCTGAGATACTGGAGAAAACCAGAATGTGCTTAGCCCGGGAGAGGTTTGAAAGGGAGGGTGCAGTGGTTGGCTGCAAGCCAAAGGATGTTTTAATGGTAATTACACAGCACAACTTTGACTTTCACCAAGTTTCCCCAGAACAATCCCTGTCTCATAGCTGGGGTTGCTCTTAAGCACAGATAGCTTATCCATCGGGGGGAAATGGGTTACAATCATCTTTGTACTCAGCTGTAACTCTGCCAACTCTGTATCTAGGATACAGGCAGCAGTAACTTGAATGACCATAATTTTTTATAAGCCATCCACAATCCCCTGTAAGACTGAAGTTTCTCACTTAACCTAAGATAATCTGACAGTCAGTTTATGCTGGAAAAGCATGGGACAGGGTGTGTTTGCAGGCTCACGTGCACCAGTGCAGGAGCTGGGGATGGCTGTAGTGCTGTTGGGGCTTTGCAGGCGTGCTGGGTTCACTCACTGGCTGTTATCCAAAGGTCATAACACCTCTGAGTGCTATGAAAGGAGAATGGGAAATTATGGGAAGTCTACTCCAGCATGAATTCCTCAGGCATGTCTTTGCAGTGATCAATACACTGTGAGTGCTTCATTTTGGGGGAGGGCAGGCAGAGTGAATTCTTTGTGCCTGCTGGGCCCCAAAGGTGTCTGTGCAGGGTGCAGGTGTGTGCACATCAATGCTGAAATTCATGACACTATCTGCTTTGCACAGAGTTTTTATATGGTTTTTTAATAATACCACAAGCTAAAATGTCATATATATATATGAGCCTTGATGTTGCATTGCAGAGGCTTGATTTTAGCTTTGTGTTGTCAAGAAAAAAATCATTTGTCACTTTCATTTTACATTGATGCCCATGCTGTTTCAAAAAGCACTGGAAAACTTGGATTTGGCTTGGCCAGCTTCGGTCTCACTCCATCAGTTTCTGTGGGGTCTCAGAAAAGGTTCATGGGAGACAGAATGACTCCTGCAGCTTAAACTACTGGAAAATTAATAGCTGAATAGTGTAATTGCTTATTAACACAAGAGCAATGTCCTGCTTTTGGAGCTCACTGAGTAGTTTCAGAACACATTAGGCTATTAAACATAATTTCTGTTCATCCTTCTTTGAGGAAAAGGTCTTTACACATTATTGTAACTCCTATGGGTTCCAAACCATTTGATGCCTTCTCATGATTGAATTTATGATATGTGTAGGAATTGATGGCTTTTTAAAGCTGGAAGGGAACAGTAGGACTTTGGGGACACTGGAGGTTAACAGCAAAATCTCAGTACTGTTGTAGACCCTGTACTTGGCAGATAAAATAAATGAAAATATTAATTTACTGTGTGTCTTTGAAAGGCTTTTGAAACTGAAAAAGGAGTGGAAGGGGAGGCCCCACATTTCAGAGTGTATGTGAGAAGAGGGACTGTGGCAGGAGTATGTGAAAAAGACAGAAAATTATGTGGTTTGGGAATTCTGAAACCAAACTTTTCAATGTGATACAAATTTTGGAGTGCTGAGAGTGGGTTTTAGGTCCAAAGCTGGTTTTATTGGTTACATATTGTCATAGTAAGAAATAAAGTGTTTATTAATTTATTCCTTTTCTTGGAGAAGTGCTGAGTTTGATACCAGCTCCTGGTTCAGCCACCTCTGAGCCACAGAAAACTTCAAAGGCATAAAGATAAGCTCTGTTCACTTCTGTGATTCCACATGTAGTGAGGGATGAGGGAAGGTGACTGGAGAGGCCTTCTTTGGGGGATGTGTGGAAAGACAAGGCAATTCACTGATTTAACTTCTCATATAATTGTCTCCAATTCGTCTCTCTGCACTCCGGTTCCTTTTCCCTACTTCAGCCACTTCTGGGAAGGTAAAAAAGATTCCATAGTTGTCGAAGTCATACAGAAGATGTTTTTTCTCCCTTCTACACACTCACTTAAATTGTGTAGTTTAGGTGGTTATATCTAAATCTGATTCTGCTGCACGTTTTCTGGACCTACTAAATCAAGAGTTTAGTTTTTGAGCTGATGACATTTCGCATCCGGAGGGTTTATTTTTTGTTGGTGGTGGTTTGTTTCCTCTGGAAATCCATTTCCAGCTTGGAATCCATGTTGAAATAGTGAAGAGAATAGTCAAGGGAAAAAAAAAAACTTCCTCAAGAAATATGTCCTGTTCCAGAGTATCCTTAGTGATATAACTTGACATGTTTCTGGCATGTCTGTGTTTCTAGTCTGACTACAAACCTGGCTTAACAAAATGAAGCCAAATATCTTCCTTAAGAGCATCCCCAGTGGGTGGCAGGGAATTGCCTGGGAATGCAATTCCAGGCTGAAAGGTCAGAGTATGTGGCTCAGGTCAGGAAACTTCTGCTTTTCCTGCTCCTTGTTGATCAAGATCTACAAGCATTCCAAAGGGAATGATTTGATTCTGTAGGATTTCCAAATGGGTCTGTTTTCATTAAATGTTACATTTGACTCATGTCTCGTGCTATTCCTGTTCATTATGTTTGTGTAATCACTGTGTATCCAAATGCGAAGAGAAAAGGAGACTTTCATCAGAGCAATATTCAGGCTGAACAGAGTCAATCATGTCGTAATTCCCAGTATAAAACACCCTGGGTGGGGTGATGTCACATTTGCCTGCGCTGTTGGGATACTTTTCTCTACTGCTCTGTGAAAAAGAACGTGAAAAACCATGTTTTCTACCTGATTTTTTTTGGTGATTTTTTTTATGCCATTGAATATTGCTGCTTCCTTACACTGAACAAATACTCGGTGCATTTTTATTGCTTTAGTTCTACTTGTTTTATCTTAACTTTACAGCCTTTTTCCACATCTGACATTAACTGCAGCAAAATGAGATGTACTGAGAGGTTCTAGCCATAGGTAAATTATGCCTGTATGCATGAGCTTGTATAAATGTGTGCATGTCCTGTCTTTGCACTTAGGTTTAAAGAAGAAGCCAGAATCAGTAGACAGTACCTCAGAAGATGAAGATGAAGTTGAAAAACAGAAGGTAAAGTTGAAAATGTTGAGAACTACAGATGTTGCATTGCCTGAATTCTGCAAATATGTGGTATGCGTTTGTGAGTGCATAGGATGGCAAGAGGATAAAACTGAATAATTTTAATAAAACTAGAATTGTAATAGTGAGAGCTTTCAGAGCAGAAGCTACCCAAGAAGTTTGTATTGGGCAGTGGTGAACTTTTGCTTTTTAACATCAGTATTCTATGAAACATTTGTGTGTTCTAACCTTGTCCTGTAGATTTCTAACCTTGAAGACTGAGTTGTTTGCTATTGCATGTTTGATTTTCATTCCTTTTCAGAACAAGTTAACTAAATAAATGTGCTAAGTCCAGATATGTTAATGTTTATTTTGTTCTATAAACATCAATATTAAATCGTAACCGTTAGCAATTTATAAATTATGGTGTGTAATTTTCAGGTTAGATTGTTAGTGTTAGATTGGTATTGTGTATTAATAAGAAGAATTAAAATAATATATAATAGAGATATTTTATTATTTATGTTATCAGGATTATATTATTAAAATGGTTTTTGTATCCAATCATATTTTAGATATAATTTATATCTAAAAAAAGGGAAATAAACCTATTGTATTAATATTGCACCTTAGAATATTAAAAGAATGATGGATGAAATTATGCTGCCCTGACAACCCCATTTCAGTTCATTTCTCTAAACACACACTCTGGCAGGCTTTGTTAACAAGATGCTGTATTCTTTATAGAAAACTTAATTTTGTTGTGTACACGGACTTTCTTGTTTTGTAACAGGCTGAAATGGCCCTGCTGATGATGGATGATGAGGACGACACCAGAAAACACTTTAATTACAAGAAGATTGTAGAACAACAGAATTTGAGCAAGAAGAAAAAGAAACTTCTTATGAAAAGGAAAGAATTACTAGAAGATGACTTCCAGGTACTGGTGTACTCTTGATTTTGTGACTGGAGCAGCTCCAGGAATGACAAACAATCTCATGACTATCATGGGAAAAGGTTACCTAAAATAAATGCTCCCTTTCTGCCCTCAGGTAAATGTTGCCGACACAAGATTCCAAGCCATGTTTACTTCTCCCCTGTTTAATTTGGATCCTTCAGATCCAAATTTCAAGAAGACAAAGGCAGTAGAAAAGATCCTGGAAGAGAAAGCTCGCCGA
Source organism: Grallaria varia (assembly GCA_013396735.1). Lineage (NCBI taxonomy): Eukaryota > Metazoa > Chordata > Aves > Passeriformes > Formicariidae > Grallaria > Grallaria varia. Next base: position 2,381,609 of record VWZG01009477.1, read on the forward strand.
AGGGAAGAAAAGGAACAGGATCTCAAGGGGGCAAACAAGGGCCTGGAGAACAAGATGGCAAAGAAAGGAGAGGTTGCTAAGAAAGCCATAGATCCTGCTTTATCAATGCTAATAAAGTCTGTCAAAAATAAAACTGAAGAGTTTCAGGCAAGGAAAAAACAGAAATTCAAATAAATGAGCTTTGGTTTTACTTGGACTTTACTTTTGTCTCAGCTTTTCTGACTGGTGACATCTACTGAAGTTCCTACAGCCTGTTCTGATTCCTGTTCCCCTAAAATTCTCCAAAAGTCACTTAATTATGGTGTGGAGTTTTAAAGTAATTAGAGTAATTATCACTCTGTTCCTCTGCCACAACAATTCATGTTTTGTACTATTATTGAAAAACTACACCTTGAAAACATGTAAGTAAGGAATTGATGGGTTTGGGCAGTTTGTTTTGTATCATGTCATCTCTTTAAAAGAAGTGCTGAAGATGGCTACAAAAAGTAGTCCTAATTGGCTGTATTTATAAATAACTTATGAGGAGGTTTATTGCTGAGACTAAGTGATTTTAAAGTTTTTCATTCCACAGAAATCTGTGAAACCTATCTGTCTTGATAAAGAAGGTAGTAATATGACTACAAACTGAAGAAATTTTGTATACAATTTTTTTGTATATTTCTAAAATATTATGTATATGGTTTATTAATGTCGCCATTAAATACTTGGATTTCCAATACATTGGAAATAAATGGTTTAAATTGTCCCAAAGGAATTTTGGGCATTAGCTGTGTTTGCTTCTTCAGTGTCTCAATCAAATTATGCCAGAATTAAACTTTTTGCTATTACTATTACATTCCCATGAATATGGTTACACTTCGAGGAAGACTTTCAGCATTGGGGAAAAAAACCCAATGCAGATGATACAATTTTAGAATTCAGACTGTTTAGTGTTAGTGTTTGTGGCCATGTTAGTGTTGCTGATAAGGTATCAATGGAGCCGGGAAAATGTATGTAGAAAATTCTTGCTCTTCCCTGGAGTGTGGCCTTTGATTTGTCTTAAGGTTTGGGTTGAGCTGGGGTTTCTTTTAGGCATTTGCTGTATCAGCTCTAAAAGAAATATAACATTGCATTAAAGGAAAAAAAAGATACTGGAAACTTTAGAAAAAACAAGAAGCTGAGTGACTCACTGCTACAAGACTCCAGCAGAACTTCTGTACTCCTGCAATCCTCTGTCCTTGGCACTAGCTTTGGTGGAGGAGTAATTTGACAATTGTTATAAAATTTAAAAAATCACGGACAGTGAGGACTTTTTATTGAAATTAGATGCTTTAAGTTATGATGTGTGTTCTCTTCACATTTACCTGTGCTGGCCACCTCTCTTCAAATTGGCAAGCCTGGCCTCTACCTGGAAATCATAGGAAGACAACATGCACAGAAAGATGAGGGAAAACTGGACAGTGATTTTTAACTATTGGTTGAAATCATTATTTTGCTGTATGGTAATGGGTATTGGGTAGCCTGAAATGCCTAATGTATGATCATATTGTCTAATCACATCTTTGTTGGTGGTGTTGGTTTTGTTCTCAAGTTTCCAAGTCCTGGCAGAGCTTTTTGGTTGGGAAGAACTGCAGGGTCTGTCCCAGTATGCATCTTAGGTGGGAATTTTTTGATCTGTTTATAAAATTATTAGCTCTAAAGCCTCTTTTTCTTTCCCCCCTTGCAGTTCATATCCCTTGGTGTAAACAAAACAAATTATGTTTTTGACCACTTCATCCTTTTAAACATGAAAATAGGGTCGAGAAGCTCTAACCTCTGAACTTTAAAATTATTTTATTTTTCCCTTTCACTAAATGTGATGTGACCAGCAAAAGTGGTTGCAGTGATGTGAAATAACACATTAAATACTAGGACTGTTAAAAGTGAGACAGAACTAATTTTTCTAGCAACTTAGGGAGGTTTGGTATAAAGTAGTTTGTCTCCAAGCTGGCAGCCAGCAGAGCTCATGCTATAGTGTAAGCCAGGCATTTATAGCTCTAATATTACAAGTGGAAATCACAAGAGCATTTATTTAAAAACCAAGAAAGATCAGACAACCAGAGATGAAGAGCCACGACTGTTTTCAATTATTCCTTCTCAAAATTAAATGTATTATTTCCAATTAATAGCCAGTTGGCTCTTTGTTCTTTTCATATTGTGGTAGTGTCCAAAAATAACAGTAAGTTGTGCCATCACGTCCTTTTTTAGCAAACCAACCAACCAACCAAAATACTATGGTGTTTTTTAATAAAAGTTTTAGAAACTTCTCTTGCATATAAGTATTAGAGTAATTAGGTTGGTTTGCACTTGTCTTAAATCATGAGTTAAATGCCTCAGTGGCAGTTTTGTAGCTGTGGTAAGAGCAACACTGGTACTTCTGATGGCACAGTAATTTTCATTATTTCCTAGAATATTTGAAAAAAAACCTGCAACTTCCTAAAAGTGAAAATGGACCTTTTCATGCAGAGGTCTGTTACTGCATTACAGTAAAGAGCAAGACAAGGTGGCAGAAAGGTCTATTGTGTATTTTTGCTGTCCGTAACATACAGTATGATAAATGGGAGTATTTTTGTCTGGTTCTGGCCCCAGTCTAGATTAATGTCCCTTAAGGTCATTATTGCTTTCTATGCCCCTCATTGCTAGGATATTACTAATCCCCACTCAAGACTGTTCCAGCTCTGTATTTCAGCCATGCAAGACTGTGAGTTTTAAACAGCACTGCTTGTGGCCTCCAGCGAGTCCACTGGCGAGCCCTGCTCCTCTCCCATCCTCAGGGACCTGTTCCAAAGGCTGGTTGCCACATTTTCATGGGTGAGAAGCTGGTCCTTTTCCTTAAAGAGTTCTGAGCATCATCCAGTAGGGAGAAAGCCTGAGAGGATGTGCAGTGATGGGCAACACCAGAGCTGGCCTGAAGGGTGTCCTTGCAGCCAGAGGGAGGAAAGAAGGTCCACAATTCCCAAACCAAACAGACGTTATGTTTTCTTTTTTTGTGCTTATTTCTAATTTGGTGAATTTTTGAGCTCTGTATGAGGAAACTAAATACAAGTGCCTATGAGCCAAAACCATATCACAGAGGAAATCAAGCATGGTGCATTCTGAAATCTGCTCTGTCATTTGTTGCAGTTACATGAGCAGATGCTCCTCTTTAAGCTGTGGTCTGACAAGAAAATGCCATGTTAAGGGAAGCAATCTTCATTATTCTACATTTTGGTGTCCAAGTGCTCGACTTTGCAAAATAACTGTGTCATTAGCAGGGTATTGATTTCTTTTAATAAAATAACAGCGACAACCTTTTTGCTCTGTGGGAGCCCATCTGTCACAGGCGGATCATCACCTCAATCCAGAAGAGCACACTGGTCACTTCAGTGAACATCCTAAGCATTAGCAGGGAACATTCTCTGCTCCCTGGCCCTCTATGGAGCTGTAGAAATGCTGCACAAAGTGGCGATCATGCAGCGACTTGCAACACTCCCATATTAATATCAAAACAGGTGTAGCAGACCACATTTAAAAGGAGTATAGATCCATCACTTACTTATTTGGTTTTCTTAAGAGACCCCAAATTTACATTTGACAGCAAAGCAATTTGCTTTGGTAGGGCAAAGATGATTTGGTCACAGACAATCTGCCTTATTTTGCTGTGAGTTAAATTTTTTGAAAGACAAAAGGTATAAAATGCAGAAAAAGGGTAACAATAATGAACTTAGTCACGTAGTAAGAGATGTAGTTTAAAAGTGCAAATTCTGTCCTAAAATAAACCTGGACTGATTTTTGTACCACTCTCAACCTCACCAAAATGTGAATTTGGTGACAGAGCTCATGAGCTTGTCTGAGGAATGACAGTGGATTTTTTCTCTCCTTATTTTACATCTTGAGGATCAGAACTTCCCCAGTAAGCGAAAAATTCCACCAATTTTTCTTAAAGCTTCACAGTCAGCTTAGGAATTCTGGAGTCTCTCTGTTGCAATTGGATCAGTGTCACAGAATCTGAAGAGGAGGATGTTGAGAAAACTGCCCTACTGAAATTGTATCATACCTTGAGTGCAATAAAACAGCTCTGGTTTGGACCAAACTGTTACCCACGGAGAGCTGCAGAAAGCAACTGAGCAGGTCAAAACCCATAAAAATAATGAGATGTCAAAACCCATAAAAATAATGAGATGACAAAACCTGTGGAGAAAGACCAGTTCAGGAGTTACTTAGTCACTAACTTGGCCCGTTTGGCCAAAATAAGTATTTTTAAGTTGTCCAATTTAAACCTGCACCATGCTTTGTGGGGGCATGAAGAGAAATGATCTCTGACAACCCCTTTTCTGCAAGTCCTGGCTTCCTGATCTCCCGTTGCAGTCGATGGGGGAAGACTGTCCTGCTGCAGTGACCAGGATGTACCCACCATGCACATAACTTGCTTTTTAAGGAATAAAGACAAAACCTTGCAGGGATTTGCTACTAGTGGTTATTTTGGCAACAACTGGTGAGTGCATATTTGAAGTCTCATTTCTCCAAAGCCCCGTGTCTTATGATTTGGCCCCCATGCAGTTAGAACCCTGAACGCTGGCCGACAGATCGCAATCACACTGCGTTAGAGCTGTTTGGGATGCGATGGAACGAGCTGGAAACAACCGTGTGTGGGTGTTGAGCAGCCTGGAGTGCGTGGAATGCTGTACAGACAGGTCCAGGATGCTGGAGTGTTTCCCTCATGTGAAGTGGCTCATTATCTGGAAAAGACATTATTTTACTGGCTGGAAGTCAAAGAAGGGGCCTCTTCATATGTAGAGGAAACAACAAGCATTCCTGGAGAAGAACTGCAGGCTTATTTATACTACCTGCAAAGATCAGCCAGTCTTGCGGAGGGATTGATGGTGTGGTATTTGAGTGGATTGATTCCAGCCTTAAGTTGCTATTCTCCTTTTACATGCAGTCATTCAGATTACAGTTCCTGTTTGTATTTATTAGTCTATTCAGCCTCTTTTTCCGTTGACTGTAGAAATTAGTTGCAAAGTTCCTAAATTAAACTGGAATGGTTGATACAGGACTGTATTTCTATGTGCCTGCCTTTTTTTTTTTTTTTTCTTTTCCATGTGGCCACTTTCCAGGGAAATTCTTCATTAAACCATTAAAGTTGACTTGAATGGATTGTTTAAGGGTGTCCTCCCACCTGGGTTAACAGGGATGGGAAAGGGACGTGAGTCTTCTCCTCTTCTGCCTTTTCCCAACATCTCTGTCCTTTAGCAGGTGTCCAAAAAGCACTGAAACCTCCCAAACCAAATGTTCAGCTATTTCTTCCCTGGAAAACCTTTTGTAAAGCCTCACTAAAGTCTCTGGAATTCAACAGCCACTTTTATCCAAAATAAATTGAAGCAGCAGATAAGCTTTTTATCAATTAGGAAGTAAAACCAGTAGAGTCTGCTTCAAAGAAATCTAAGATAATCAACAAGAAACAGGACAAAAACAAAGCCAGGCATTAAAACACAGCTGGAATCTTTGTAAAGGGAATAAAGAAAGCCTTTCAGTTCAAACCTGTACACTAAGGAATTATTTACAGCATGAGATCACATTTTTATGGGATTAGCACCACAAATCTAGAGAAGAGCAAGGTCCAGAAGATAGGAAAAAAACTATAAATGTTTGGCCAGTTTGGAAACTGTCGCCGGCAGCAAGGGACAAGTTAAGTAAAGGCATCAAAAACACAAGTGAAAACAGACATTTGGATTTGAAATACAGTTCTCCTGGAGAACAGCATCGGGCCAAACACTGATAAGGTTTTAGCTCCCCCTCTCAAGAAAAGCCATGATTGGGCTGTCCATCCATCAGCCTGACAGCCCTGTCTTCTTAATTTGAACCTGCTGCCAACTTCAAGGAGGTCTGACAGAAGGGTCAAGTCAAAATATGTGTAGCTGAGTGGCAGCCACATGTTTTGCTGCCCTTTTCTTAGCTGACAAATGGAGGTCTGGGCGGGGAAAGGGCAAACAGGGATGGAGGGTGCACAGGGCCTTACAGAGGACAGAGAGCTGAAGGCACAAGGTCAAGTCAAAGCTGCTTTGGCGGTGGCCAGTGTTGTGTGTCAAAGAAAGGCTGCAGCCAGAAGGCAAATGCGTTGCAACATTTCCACACCACCCGCCTTTCCCCCCAAAATCAGACTGTCCTGGGTCAAAAGCATCCATTGCCACCTGAGAGGCAGAACAACAAACAAAGAACCCTGTGGAATCTCTGTTGGTTCGCTTCAGCATCACTGTCAAGAGTAACCAGGATTTTAAAGAAAGAAAAAAAAAAAAAAAAGAGTTGGCCACGGAGCAACTCGCAACTGGGATTTGGAGCTCACGTTAAAATCTGGGAGGGGAGGCCAAAGATTTTCGGAGGGTTTGAGAACTTCACGTGGTTCCCTTGTAGTTTTATCCAAGAGAAGAGGAAGCACCTGGTGCTGTGGGAGACAAAAGCCGCTCTCCATAAACCGCATAGTTTTTGTATGCCAAAAACTTGTGTTGAAAAAGACTTGCATTTGTGCCTTTGGTTTTTGGGGTTTTTGTTGTGGGTTTTTGGGGTNTACTTTTGTGCCTTTCTCGCCCGGTCAGTGCTCAAAGACCCGTTGTTGTCCAACACACAGGACAACCAGCGCGCAGCGCGGCGGCCACAGATTACACTGCGTTCACCACAAACGTGAGGGCAAGCAGTGCCTGTCCGAGGCGGTGACGACGGCAACAAGAAGAGCAATTTGTTAGCAGACATTATAATTGCTGTGACACGTTCTCCGGGCGGAGAGGGCGGCGGGAGCCCCTCAGGGCCCTGAGGGCGACGCCGTGAGGGGGCCATGACGTCACAGGCGGCGCTGCCGCTGCAGCAGCAGCTCCTGCGGCATCCCCTTGGTTTTACTCGCGTGATATCCCAAGTTTGGGGTTTTTTGGTTTGG
>VWZG01009477.1:2394497-2433799 GCA_013396735.1 Grallaria varia
ACGGCTGCCCCCCATCCCTACCGCGTGACGTCACGCCGCGCCGTCGGGATGGGGACACGGCAGCGCGGGGTGTGCCACTGCCCGCGGGCTCCGGGCGCGGCCGGGGGGACACCCGCGGCTTGAGGGGACACCCGCGGGGGTTCGTGTGTCCCAGAGCGCCCGCTCAGGGTGCGAAGTTAGTCCCGCGGTGCCGTGAGCGCTTTGGGGTGCGCTGGGGACATCCGTTGGGTTCGTGCTCTTCGGGTGTGTGTTGTTCCAGCGTTTGTGTGGCTGTGCAGGGGTAGGACAGTGACCTGGAACGCGGAGGGATGGGAGGGACAGCCGGGGAGGAGCGCTGAGGGATTCTAGAAGGGGCTTGAGAGGGAAACCGGGGGTCCAGCGTGGGCTTACGGAGCGGAAGCAGCAGGTCTGTGAGGTAAAGGAGTCGAAGAAATTCTGAGGCGGAAAGGGAGTGAGGAGATTGAGCGGGTGTGCGGTTCTGGACTGCAGGAAGTTACTGAGGTAGGCCCACTGTGTTGTGTGGTAAAAATAAATGCATCCTCAGACCCACTGCGTGCAAAGGCTCAAACCTCTCTTCCAAAAGTCCTGTCTAAAGTTACTTGTGTGAAATTCATTTCTTAACCTCAGTGTCTGGTGAGGGTTTTCAGCCTGCAGTTACGCTGTTAGTAAATCTTTAAGTGACGTTTTCAAACCCATCATTACTTCCTTTGCCACCACACGGTTTCTCCCATTTCTGCTGAAATGCCTTCCTTGCTCCTCTGTCACTTCACCGAAGTCAGTGCCGTGCTCTTGGTGCTTCAGTGACTTTCTGTGAGGTGTAACAAGATGCAGGCGAGAGGAGTTTGTAGGGAACAGGCCTGTAGCAGTGGTTGCTGCAGCTTTCTTCACTGTTATCAGCAAAAAGGAAGTCAATACAGTGATTAGTACTTTCATTTTAGCAGTGAAGTTTGCACAGGAGGCCATGACAATTGGATATAGTCTGTAAATGCTTTTTCCTCTCTAGAGTCCATGTATTAGAGTGGTCTTTCATTTTGTATCAATACATATATAATATGTAAATGTGTGAAGATACCTGTGTATGTTCAGCATTTAAGGAGCAGTGAGGGTAAATAAATAACTTCCTCCAAAGCTGTGCTAATTCTTGCTATTGAAAGGATACTTGTGGTAAACCAGCCCGTTTGTTCTGTGCCAGGGCTGAGTCTTGCTAAGCATTGTTTGCATAGTTTTGGTTGTTCCAGTGGAGTGGTGTTTAATTACTGGAGGAAGCTGCATAGCATTTGCAAAGTCAGTGGTTTAAGTCTTATGTATTGAACATCTCATTTTTTCCACTTCTTTTCACTTTCCAGTGTTCTTGTGTTACAAAGTCCTTTCAAGGTGGTAGGGGTGATGCGCATCATACTGGAATATAAAGTTAAAAGAGTCATAGAATTGTTTGGGTTGGAAGGGACCTTGAAGTTCATCTAGTTCTTAATGTATAACATATTTTGATATGTTTTGGGGATTTTCTCTAGTAATGCATTAACACTGCATGCATTTTCACTCCCTGGATTAATTCAACACATAGAATGTCCCTGTAGGTTTTTTTTTTTTTTACCTGCTGAACTAGACAAATGGTTTTGTGCCAGGATTAACATGTATTAGGCTGTGGCTAAGAGGAGCAGTAAATACAGTGAGTTTGTTTGGTGACTCATGATAAATACATGTTTCTGCATTTTAACTGTTTTGTTTGGTGTGCTGGGAAACACTGACAATGTTTCAATTAGCTTTTTGTAAACATTACATTCTATAACCGTCTTAAGGGTAGAGATCAAAAGCACATAGAGTTAGTAAACTGTTTGAGCTTGATTTAAGCATTTTGTTGTTCACTAGTAATCATGGTAGTTCTGCTTACCTGGGCAAACATTATTTCACTGTTTTAGACTTGTTTGGCTTGGGTTTAGAAATACTTTGCCATTAAAAAAAGTGTTAATTTTTTTTTTCTTTTCCTGCTGCAAATTAGTGGGGAATGATAAGGAGATGGGATGAAAAAGTAGAGGAGTTCGTTATAGGATCTTCAACAGCTAGTCCCTGCAAAAGAAAGGAAAAGATACGACATTTTAAAAGGTTGCTCATGTGCTAGTTAGATGTGATGGGAGGAGAAATATTTTGTATTGTTGAATAAAAGGACACCATGGAATGTGAAACTTAAATATTAACAATTCCTTCCACACTCTGTTTCAAACCTCTCTTCCCAAAAGTCCCCAGAGTTCTTCCTGAGGTTATTTGTGTGAAATTCATCTCTTGAAATCAGTATCTTACATAAGCATGTGATTTGTTTTTAGGATGATTCCTTTCCAGAGTTTATTTTTGAACGGAAGTTTGCTCCTTTCCCGTAGAAGATGGTGATCCCAACGTATGATCATGGAGAAGGGGATAACTTCAGTAGAAGTGTTACCTTCCAAATCATCTCAGGTTACAGCTGTGAAAATGGTGGTCAAAGAACCCGAAGCAAAGCAGACCCAAAGAGGGAAACGGGTGGGATTTGTGCTTGTCCACGCAGGTAAGATGTGGAAGGTGAACAGCTGGAATGGAAACGGTGCATACGTTGATATCAAACTAGATATCAACAAAAATTTTATATGTCTCTGGATAATTGATGTGTTAATGAAGTGATGCAAAAATGGTGTGCAGATCTGGGTGTGGAGAGTTGGATTGGAAACAGTTAATAAAAACATAGCTATTTGGGTGTTCTGCATGGTATTTTTTTCTCTCCTTGACAAAGAAAACCCCTACATTTAAATGGTTATTAAAACATCAGGTTCTGCAGTTGTCTGCTAAGCTTGTGAAATCCACAAAATGGAAGGGATCCTTCAGTGCTTTTCTTTGTCCTACAGAAAGATCAAACCCAGCTGTTTGATTAAATTGCTTGTTTCTTGTCTAACTTGTCCCTGAGGACAGTCTACCTAAGACTTTCCAAAACCTCTTTATGCTGTTGCAGCACTTCACTTTTTTTGCCCTTTTGAAATTTTTCTTCCCACTCTAATTTTTGGTCTTACTCATATTTGAGTTATTGTCTCCACATGCAATGCAGCGGTCCTATGCTCATATCTGATGCAAAAATGATGTTAGGGTATCTCACTCATAATTTCTTTTCTAATATGCTGTTTCTAAAATGCTATTAATCGTGAAAATATTAGTGATGCTTATATCTGGCAGTATATCTGTTTTTACCATGTGTGTGATGACATGAGATAAAACTAAGCAAAGTAGCCTGGTGATGTGTAAAAGGTTTGAAAAACCAACATGTTATTTACTTTATAAAATCATTAAGGTTAAAAAACCTCCAAACAAATCCAGAACCTCAGATAATTTATTCTGTGATGGTATTTGATGACCCCGCTAGTCTATTTTTAGGCCAGATAGAATTGTTCAATATACTGTCCTAGTAGTGTTAAAACTTGTTTTATTAGTTTCTTAAAACTAATATTTCTCATTTTGAGGAAAGTGAAGTTGAGATGCATGTTTTTAAGTGCAAAAACCAGGAAAACAGAAGTAGAGTTTAAATATCAGCCAGTTATGTTGTGTTTCTCATGCTGCATTTAGTCAAATAATGGACATTGATCAATTTTTCAGGTATGCAATTAAGGCCAGTGGCTACAAAATAGGGCAGAATGATTTGATGCAAGGGGATAGACATAAAGACTGAAAATTAGATGAAAAATTTGTTTGATCTCTATTTCAAGCAACTCTCCTGGTTCTAAAACAGGAGTCACAAGCTCTAAAAATGTAGCATAAACATGAGAAGATTGAGCTGGAGGGTGATTGAAAACTTGCACGTTAGTGGTAAAAGGAAAATCTGAGTGTGACTTAAACCCAAGACTTTTGCCCGATAATGGACTGTAAATAAAAAATCTATGCTGAAAATCCTTCAAGAAGGAGTGAAACTGGAATCTCTTGCAAGATTTTTTTAGGAAGAGATTGTTTGATGCTGACATTTGTATCTGTGTGCTTCTGGGTATATCCTGTATTTTACTGAGTGTGCTTGAATCAATGTTGGAATGCATAGAGTTGTCAATCACTGATTCAAAAAACAAATGCCAGTGTAATCCAGAATCAGGAAGGCTGTGTCTGCCTGTGTCTTTAATCTCCATGTGAACTAGGGGCTGTAGTTTGACAGGCTGTATAATATTTTTTCTTTTCCCTCAACCGTAGGTGCAGGTTATCATTCTGAATCCAAAGCTAAAGAGTACAAGCATGTGTGCAAAAGAGCCTGTCAGAAGGTATGTCCTACAGCTTCCTGCATTGTTCCAGAGCCTCTGGTGTTTCTGGAGTTAAATACTGTGTCTGTGTTTTGATTTCATCCATGTCCTTGGAATTTATTTAGACTCTAGCATCCAGCTTGCTCCATAAATGCAGGAGTTCCTAGAATTATTTTCTTCTTGGTAGTTCTTAACATCTTAATAGGAAGGGATGTAGAAACAGGAAAAACAAAAAAAATCCAAACATCCAAAAATCAAAGCTGGAAAGGGAGAAATGGCAAGACTTTCATTTCCACTGAGGTTAATATTTTTTAATCTCTTTCAAGAATTTAGCTTTGGAACTGGCACAGTCCTGTGTAGTAGGTGTTGAATGAGTAGCTGGAAGACCTCTCTCCAAAATTTTTAGTGTCTTTGCTTTCTCCAGGGAGAGGGAACTGGGAGCTTGGCAAGGTTCTTTAGAAGAGTCTCAGAACTGGCCTCTGATAATTATCGCTTTGTGTTACAGTTCTGTTGCTCAATCCTAATACCAATCTAATTTTGTAATGGGAAGCCTCACAAATCATCCACGCTTAGCGCTGGCTTCATTAAAGTTGTGCATTAGCCCCAGTGAAAGTCATTTCCCAGCTAATTATGTGAGGAAAAAATGTCTCTTTGTTGGTGAATTCAAGTCTAATTTGAGGTTCTGTGTGGCTCCCTAAGATGAGGTGCCAACATAAATAATTTCTGTGAAGAGCAAACCATTGCAGGTTTGTCTTGCAACCGAAGATGCAGCCAGAGTTGTTTTCTGGGCTTCCCTGAGAGAGCTTGACTGTCAGGTCTTGTTGAGTATGGATCTAATAAATGCTATTAGGCTCTAGAAGGTCCTTGTTGTGTGTGTGTGTAACTTGAAGATATTATTGTCTTATTTGATTCGTTTGTATGGTTTGGTTTTTAAAGGAGCTTGTAAATTCTGTTCAGTTTGACTATAATTGCAATAAATGGTACTCGGAATTTTTGTTGAATCTTGGAAGGAAAATTTAAAACTTGCCTGAATCATCAAGTGTTTAAGAACTTATATATAATATAAAAAGTTATTTTGATATACATTTGGCCATGCAGGAATCTGCTACTAAATGCAGTCTCAGTGTCAGAAGAGTAAAATCTTGCCTTCAGATACGCCCTTGCATGGTTCATACTGACTTATTTCCAGTGCCTCTTGGTTTTGTGCCCTCTTACATTTTAAACTAGTTTGGTGAAGATTTAGTTTTGTACAAGACCAGGAAAACGTAGGGCTCAGTCACAGAGTATTAGAATTTCCTAACCATTAACTGAAAATTCTGTTTTACAGGCAATTGAAAAGCTACAGGCTGGTGCTCTTGCCACAGATGCAGTGACTGCAGCACTTATAGAATTAGAGGTATGAATTTCTGACTAGTAGTAAATGGTACATTGCCAGATTTTTCTGGAGGAAGGTGTTAAGTGGGAAACTTACTGAGATTTCCATTTTTGTGCTGCTCTAATTTCGTCTTTTGCCTTTTCACTGTGTTTTGGAGTAAATGTATTTAAATACTTTCTTAAAGTGCAAACTGAATAAGTTACCCAGTTGGTACAATTTGGTTGTCATCTTAGATACTCTCCACCCTTCAAGAACTAATGCAGTAATCAGAGACTTATTGAACATTTTGTAGGGAACTTTGTCTGATTTACTGAGCTACAGATGGATGGTTCTGGCTCTGCTTCTTAGAGAGGGAAAAATCATGCTCCTGGTTCTGATTTTTATGACAAAGTATGTGCAGAGGAATAGGACAAATAATGCTTTTATTTCAAAATGGCATTTGTTAATTAAGATAGAAAGTCTTCATGAGCTGCTGTTTGTGAGGTTTTTAGAAAAGTGTCTTTTTGGAGTGGTGAGATTTTTATAGCATCTGACTTCAGTGAAGGCCCCTGTGAAATAATGTGGAAGTGAGTAAAGCTAAACATTTCTGGGACATAAATGAGGCAGTTTGATTATTGTCCCAGGCCCGCTAATCCCTCGGGACAGTAATGATGGAAACAGGTAAGTAGTAATTCCTTCTCCCTCTCCAATTTTATTAGTAAAGAAGGAAGGCAAGGTGTAAAAACAATTTCCTGGGTTTGGAATTTATGGTAGTGTTCCAAGAGGATTAGCAGTGGATTTGCTTACACATGCGTTGGGAAGGTGTTCATTAGTGCCCTTGGTGGGGTCAGTGTAAGGCAGGCAGTCAGGACACACTTCAGTATGTGTTAGACATGGGAGCCGAGGCTCCAGTCCCTCTGTTCTCTTGGCAAGGTTCTTGCCTTTCAGCACCACTGTTGGTCCCCACTGAGCTGTTCAAACATGTTTTCATGTGTTACTCTTCCACACTAGAGTGTAGCTCGGGGCAAACAACAGGTATCTCCCTCACGGAATTATTTCCAAGGCGCTTCCCTAAGCTGGCTGAGGGTGTTTTGTGTGTCAGCTCCCTCCTTGGTGGAAAACAAAAATAAAAATCTACTTAGTGTTGTGATTTTTTAATTGTGTTCCTGAGCTACGCGGAAGAAAACTTATTTTAAGAAGCTTGACCCAACAGTTATGATTCCCTTTGCAGCTGTGCCTAGGGTAAATATTTTATCTGTTTTCGTTATCCCCAGGAGGCCTGTCTTTTACTTCAGTATATTTAAATACTCTGAAGTAACATCTGTGAAAGAAGTTATGGCTTGAAGATGAAATTAAAACCTTTATATGAAATTACTGCAATCAGAAACCTTTGTCTGTCTTGCTACTGGTGTTCTGATGCCTGCCATCATTCCACTTCCTGGTTTCATAATTGTCCTTGAGAGTATTTTTATGTGTACTCTTGCACAAACCCTGTTTTTTTTCCTTTCTTCCGTTTTTAAGATCAAATGTTATTTTGTTCAGGTCGTACTGCTTTCATTAAGTGATTTATATAACCTTAATTAGGGGTGGGTCTCTCTGTTACTGGAAGAGAGAATATTTGGTTTGGGATTTGGGTTTCTTTTATATTAAAGTGTGTAACTCTGCAGTTACACTGAGGAAAATCAAATTTATACTCAGAACAGAAAAGGGAGTGCTTTACAGTGGCAGTCTTTTGCATCTGGTGTGAGAAACCCCAAAATGCTGGAGTGCCAGCTTCCAAAATATGGCAAGGTTTGTATCTACTCGTCTCGTTGTGAACACCACCTCCAGACATCTCTGTCATTTCTGGAGCTGCATCTTCTGGTTTAGTTCTGGTGGTTTTTCTGTTGCTTTATGGAAAACAGAAACTGCACGTGGCAAGTCAGCAAAGCAAACAAAACGGTTGTTCTCATCAATTACAAAATTTTATTGGTAAATACGAGGCTTATTTTGATAGTCTCTCTAATGAGCCATCACTCTCTTCTGTTTATGCTTTAGTGTTTTAAGTTGGCGAATACATAACAAAAAATCTGCATGAAACAGTGTTTGTTTACTTGTGTCCCTGTAATACAGATTAAGATACAGAACAAAAAGAGTTTGCATAACATGTGATAACAGATTCCATTGTGAAGCACTGTTAGTAACTTCTTGATATTTTGGTTTCTACAGAACACACTGCTAGGAATTTATCTGAAATATTTAATCACTTTTACAGTTCTCTCAGACTTCCAATGCTGTTTTCCAAAAATCTGTAGCCTTTGCAAGGCACAAGTATCTTTTTTTGTGCAAGTCTCCCAAAAGATGAATTTCTTTCCTCGGTTCCGCTCAATTACACAACCCCTGTTACACAGAGTTTCAGCTAATCCAAGAGGCATCACTTCAAAGACTTGCAGAGGCTCAGGATTTGCTCTTGATCTTTTATGAGCAAGCTGACAGTTTACTGGTGGTATGCTGTCTGGGTTTTTTTATTATTATTATTTTTCAGGCTCTGAGTGGAGAAGGAACAACCTTTCTTTGTTGGACTGTGTGAACCTCAACTGAAATGGTGTTCTGTGATTAAGATAAAATTGCTAATAATTACCAAGAGGAAAGGTGCATTTCTTTTGCAAAGTAGCAAGACTGACCCAGAAAATAAAATAAATGCACTGGCCTTCATGAGCATCAGCTGTATTTGATAAGTTGATTAAAGGCAGTTATGTTTTCCAATTTATGAACTCTGTCACTGCAGAGAAACAAATGAATTTTTTACCTTTTGCAGTTTTTGGTAATAAAATGGGTCTGGATAAGATTCTTCTTAAGACTCATTTACAGGGGGTGCTTCTACAGAGACATTATTGTGGTGCCATTAATTTTAGCAGCCTTGCTATCAGCCACCATGTGAGGCCTGAGTTTCTCTTGAAACACAAAGGGATTACTTAGGCAGCTTTTTTGGGGGGAGTGGGAGAAAGTCCCTCTCCACACACCCCACCTAAAACTTGCTGTTTTCAGGAAAACCACATGCTGATTTGCATGTATGTCTGGCTGTGAGAAAAATGCCCAATTTCAAGCTTTTCTTTGCTGAACACTTCAGAAAGGACTTACCAGGTACTGGAGACAGAAGGATAGGCTGGTTATAAAGATTGGTGAAGATTTCAAATTGTTTCCAAGTTTAGCCTAATCCTTTATTCATAGGTGTGTAGATAACTTGTTTCTTTATTTGACTTCAGTAGAATGTTCTTCATGAGCATAATTTAGATTGGAAATTACTGATTGGGGAAGGGGATGTCACATTTCGGGTTTCAATCTCATTGCTACTGAAATGCCTCAGTTTATTTTGCATAGTTTAGTTGTTGTGGGTCAGTGCAAAGGATTTTTTGTACCTGTTGTTCTACTCAAGCAGTGGGTTTGTGTGACTGACAGCAAGATTTTGCACTGAAAGAATTTGTTTCTTGAGTAATTGTGTTTTCTTTGGGTTTTTTTTTTTGTTGTTAATTTATTATTTTTGCAGTAATTAAGATTTTTGAGTATACAGTCTTATTTCCACGGACTTCTCTTTAAAGAAGCAGCAGCCTTGTTGCATTGAGGCAGCCACAAAAGATGAACTTTTAATGGGTAATAACTGGAAGTTGTTAATTGGAGTTAAAAGCAGTACTATGATGTTTGGCAGCAGAGTGACTGACAGTAATCTGTGACAAAAGTGTTCTTTAGAAACATTTTAGCTGGGGTAATTGAAAGGGACATGACTCATCCTTGCAGACTATTGATTGTTGTCACTAAATTCCCGCAGGAAAATAAATTTTAAAATTCTCATGCATAAAAAGAAAGGCCTGTAGACTTTGAAATTGTTTTTAATGTTGCAAGTAAACCATGACCAAAACTGTATCAAAGATGGATGGAATGTTCTTTAATATCTATTGAAAACAGAATATTTTAACTATTTGCTGAAATACAACTGTTAGAGTTGGATAACTTCCTCAGGCATTCCAGCCTGGAACACAGCTAGAAACTTCAGGAGTCATGAAATCTTCTGCTCAGGCTTTCAAAAAGAGATTGTATTTTTGTGGTGTATTTCGTGCCCTTGCCTAGTAAGTGTGCATTTGTTTCCATTTTTTAGAAAGGTTTTTTCCTACCTCATTTCAAAGGCTTTTATCTCACCTCAGAGACACTCGGGTAGATATCAAAAATTCCACGGGTTCACACCCAGTTCCTGAGCTTTTAAAGCTGTTTTCAGATCATCTTTCTAATGTGTGAAGTTGGACCATCTCCCCCTTGGTAATTCTGGGACTCTCTTAGGTGAGTTCAGTGCATTGTTCATCTGAAGCATTCCTGTTTTTACTGTGTGCTCCAAGTACCTTTCACTCTTCACTTTGAATTCCTTCCACCATTTCTCTGCTCCTGACTTCATTTTCTTCATACTCGTAGAGCCTGGGGAGCAATGAAGTCACTTAAGCCAGCTGCTGCTCTGAAGTTTTCTGCCTTGTCAAGGCCATCATCTCTTTTTAAACATATCCTCCCCCTTCTAAGGAAAGTTATTCCTGCACGCTAAACTCCAAATGTTTCATTATCCTAAAATCTTTTCAGATTTGCTCATCCGCTGTGAGGCTCAGCTGTCAAAAGGAACAACAAAATGAATGTACACCGTGAATTTGAAGAACTGTTGTGGGTTAAAATAGGATGGGATAAAATGGGATAAAATCCTGTGCTGTTTCAGAAGGAAAAAGCAGAAAATAAAGTAGTTTGATGATTAGGTATTAATCATGTATTTATTCTTCAGGAAGGTAGCGTTTTGGTGACTCAAACACTAAGAACTCTTTAAATGTCTCTGTAAATTAGAATCAGCATCTTGCAAACCAGATTTTGGATTTACTCACTGCTTGCTCATTTGAAAGTTAACAAAAGCCAACTGACATCAGATGTATTTCTCATTTCTGTGTGCTCATCTGTCTTTTGTTTCTTTGAATTCATTGCAAATTAGTATGTACAAAACCAAACCAGTTCACTTAACACAGAACTTGGAGCTGTTTTCCAGTAATTAGTTTCCCGATTCAGCTTTTATTACACATACTGTACAAGTGTGACCATCTGATTTCACTGGCATGTTCGGGAGTGGTCCGGACAACCCTTTTTCTTTGTCCCATCAGGTTTTTTACACTGGTGTAATTTAAACATGTGAAAACTGAAAACCTGCAGCATCTCTCTGAAATTGTGCTGTTTGGCTGTGACTTCTCTTTGTCCTGTATTCCTCTTGTTCTTGAGTCTAGAAAGAAGGGATTCTGTTGAGCTGGCAGTGAGACTCGGAGATTTTGTGGTTTGAGAGTCACGGGGATGCTCCGATGCAACGGGTGGGTTAAAATGGAATGTAATCCTAGCATGCAAAACTTATTGTTTGAGGACCTTGGGTTTGTTAAAAGCCACAGAAGGTGCTAATAAAAGAGGAGTTAAGTTTATGGTGCTGTTAAGTGTTGTTCCATACTTGCCATAAAATCCATCTTGCCTTTCAGTCGAGAAACTTCCAGACCACAGCAGTGACAGTCCTTGTGTTAATGGCCAAATAGAAATTTTACAGAGGGAATTGTTAGTGATGCCACTTCTTCCCTCTTGCAGAGCTGCAGTCATAGGCTCAGAATGTCCAGGAAAAGTACAGTTCTGTTTTGCAGCAGGGTCATACTTGAGATGTTCAAAGGCAGACTGTGGTCTGCGCAGTGATTATTAGATGTCCCTGAAATGTTGCTTGATGGGTTAAGGGACCAAGTGAAATGTGTATTTGGGGAGAGGTTTTCACTTGTGGAGTAAGGCTTTTGCTTGAATAGAAAGGACCATAAATTGTTGGATGGTTGGTTTTTATATTACTGTGTTACTACACTTGAGATATATCACACCCTCTAGAGGGTGAAAGGTATCCATTACAGTGATCTCAGATGCTCTGTTCAGATTGCCTTGTTTTTGCTGTGGAAGATCAAACTGCTAAAATAAGAAAATGTCCCCCTGCACCAAGATCAGGGTCACAGAGGTTTTGATCTATGCAGCTTGTTATGGATGTGGCCTTACAGTGTTTTGTTCTTATTTTTAGGATTCTCCTTTTACAAATGCAGGATTGGGATCAAACCTGAACCTTCTGGGCGAGATAGAATGTGATGCCAGTATAATGGATGGAAAGTCATTGAATTTCGGAGCAGTTGGAGCACTGAGTGGTATGTTAACTACGTATTATCGAGCTAGCTACTGATTTAAATGCAAATACCAATTTTGTTCTTTTTTGTTACTATTTTGAAGGAGTAAATTCTGTCCTGTTTAAATAGATTGTGCCCCTTTTTTAAAGGAAGAGGAATTCCTGTTCCCTGAAATGCTGGTTTATGTTCATTTGCTTTGTGTGAGGTGTTGTCTTACCAGCTCACTGACAGTCCTTTGATGCAGAAGAGTTATGTGATACCGCACAGTATTCACAACGGGGATGAGTTTGCTCAGATGAAGTTGTAGAATGATAACTTCATAATAAAATTAAATTGTTAAAAAATATTACAAGCGTTTAAATTAGGCTTTGTATTTGTTTTTGTTCTCAGTTGCCTCGAAGAACTTACTGGTATATAATTCAGTAATTTATTTGCATATGGCTTTTATTTAATCTGAGAACTAATGTGTTTATATTTTTTTTTAATAGTTTTAGCTTTCTGTACAAAACAAATATAGATATACAGTCCCAAACAGGGATTGTTGAGGTTTTGTTGTAAGTACATGAACAGTCTTAGCTGTTACTTTGGAATAACTTTTCTGACAAGATTTCAAGCTTTGTTCTGGATCCTAGAATAGTTCTAAACTGTGGTAATAGCTTCCTCATGTAGATATAAATCTAAAATAAATAGTAAAATTGAGTGTTTCAAGGCCTGTTTGTTAAAAAATGTATCCTTCCAACCGTGGGGAAGGAGGAAATGAGGGAGTAAGAGAAAGCTAAGCCTGAATCCTATAATCCCTCTTCTGGCCTGATAGGTCCAAATGAAAACTTTCCATTTTGAAAAGTTAATGCTCATAAAACATCTTTAGCCTTCAGAATACAATAGATTTAACTAGAGATTTCTGTGGTAGAGGATCACTCCTACTATTTCAATAGGGTTCTTTCTTTTCTTAAAATAAACGTGGGGGAGGTGTTGACTACAAGGCTTTGTCACTCCTGACAGGATGTGAAGGAAAAACTGAGAAAGTAGTTACTCCATTGAAATATAACATAAGGTGTCTCTTAATGGCTTGACAAACCCTTGGAAATTAAAGGAATCTGACTCCCAGTGCCAAGATGAACACTGCAGTGCTGTGTGGAAAAATTATTTTAATGTTTTGTTCCCATTTTTTGCTAACTTTTCAGGAATCAAGAATCCGGTTTCGGTTGCAAATAGATTGTTGTGTGAAGGGCAGAAGGGAAAACTCTCTGCTGGCAGAATTCCACCTTGGTAATTGCTTTGTTCTGCTTGACGTTCCTTTGGTCTTTGGTCTCCATGCATGCAATATTTGAAGGTTTTATCTTACCCCAGGAAGGCTGGTGCTGTTTTCCATATCAGTGATAGAGTGCCTTTAGAAAGGAGATAAACTGTGTTCTCTGATCTTGAAACATCTTGTGTGCTCGATGAAGTTGTGCATAGAAGGAAGTATTAGGAATGGAAGGCAGCATCATTTTGTGGTAGTTTCTGTCCGTGTGATTATTTCCAGTTGTCATACTCAACTCTTAGGTTTGCTGGCGTAGCATTTTCAGAAATCCCCAAATACATCAAGATTAAAGGGAAATTCTACTGCCTTTGCCTCTGTCTACCTTTTAAAAAAAGGCAATGTAGTTTTTAATAAGTATAGAAAAGAAATCCTACTTTACTGCCTTTGTGGCTTTATTTGTTAATTCTAGTGTGGAAATGTGCAGTGTTTAGTAACTTCCTCTTAGTTTAAAGATAGGTTTAATAGTGTTTAGAACAACAATGGAAACAAGCACTCCCTTATTGAGATGGGTGTAATACATAGATGGAAGAGGTAACTATTAAATGCATATTTACTTTAAACATTATTGCGTCATTTTGGGAAAAAATCCAAGAAATGTCACAATTGATTCCTCTAAAGGCCATCTTATTTTCATTAGCAGTTTAAAGTGACAGGTAGAGAACTTGAATAATTCATTCATGTTAATTGACTGCTATTGCCTGTCGTCATACCTGTAGCAGAATGCTGCCTGTTTTCTGACTAATTATCAGTATTTGCAGGAGTATTAAACCAGCATCTATGCAGTTTAGGGCATATATATTTAGATTCACAGAGTTTCCTTTCCTTACTGTGTTATTCTGTAAAATGAGCCAAGTAGTCCATAGCTGGATGGGTTGGTATTCCAGTTTAAATAGGGAGGAAAAGCACGATCTCAGTGTTCTGCCACCCTGCAAAGGAAGCTCACAGATAAAAACAAGCCTCCCTGAAACCAAACCATCAACAGACAGATTTTGCATTTAAAACTCTTTTCTTTAATGGAGAAAGAAAAGAGTAACTGCAGAAAGTTCTACTAAGGAGTAGGAACTTTAATTTCAGTTGCTTTTAGTAGCTCATTTCTTTATCTGTCAGAAGAAAGTGAGGCTTACCTGAGTCAGAACAGAGTGTCAAATGAGGTGGGTTTTTTTGGTGTACAAGAATTGGTATTGAAGTCACTACAGGAGCAAGCACTTGGGATTGTTTTGCCTGTGTCATCACAGCATTCTGGAATCATTGTGAGGAAGAGCCCTTGGGCTTTTTAACGCGCTTACTGTGGCTTTGTGACCTCACTTATGCTGCTATAATATTAAAAATAGGTGAATAGAAAAAAAAAAAAAAAAGCCGTACCCTCTTGCCCTCAAAGAGCAAAACCAAATCTTTCAAAGATTGTGCAAGGTCTTGGCTACCAAATACTCCAAGACAGAGGAGCTCAAGCTCTTGAGATGGGAAATGAGGTGTCTTTGAGGCCAACACATGCAGTCTGTTGTGCACCTGGGTTACCTAATAAACACTTGCATTTCCCTTTTCCCTGCTCTGGATTTTGAGTGCATATTTTAGTGGAGCAAATTTGTTAACCTGGAAACAATCTGTACTAGTGGGATACGACGGGTTGTGCTTTGGACTTACTTTGTACACAGAGTATCCCAAGTTTAGACGATAGAGCTCATGTTCATTAATGGAGATGCCTGTGGATGGTTTCACGCCTTGCCTTTTTGGCAGAGGTTGGTTGGCATGACACGATGTTTTGGGACTGAAGTACATTCCTGCATGAGTTGGGAATACACCTAGTTAAATGACAAGAGAGCATCCCTATTTTGGCATTCCTGGCAAGTGTCAGGATTTTAGTAACTGCTTTCTATTTGTGAAGATGTGCAATTCTCATCTTGTTGGTCATCGGCAAAGAGTGTATTGAGGAGCCTGTTTGTCAAAGAAACCTGGGGTAGAGACTGGTTCTATAGCGTGATTTAACCTGGACTTAATGTTTTCTGGCCAGAATGACCACACAAGAAAAGTTCAGGAGCTGTGAGATTAGTAAAAGTGGCATTATGGAGGTTTTTCTGTATAAAAAAACCCACGTTTGCCTGGCCTGCTTATGCCGGTTCGGGGCCTGTTTTCGTAGTGGAAGTTCAGAACCAATTCAAAGCGGTGTATTTCTAATTTTCAGCAGGAGAAATTCTAGTGAGTATGAATGAAGTTATTCAGAGATGGCAAGGAGTGATCAAGTGTCTGGACTGATGTATCCAATTTGCTGGAAATTGCTCTGTAGAGTGTGTCCTTCTGGATCAATCTCGTGTTGTGTTGTTTAGAAAACAGAATTTCACTATCCAAATTAGAATTAAAAAAGTTTAGAGAATCCCTGATTGCATTTCTTGGAACCTTTAAGGTCCTCACATCTTTCTGTCATATTTTATTCAGCTCGACATTGTCAGGATTTTCTCTGATGCAGGAACAGAAAATACTCATAAATATTAAATATTCTCATATATGCTATTCCTGTTTGTTGTATAAATTTACCAAAAGAAGCCTTACTTTAACTGAACAGTTACAAACTGGATGAATCTTTGGAAGCGGTCTTTGGTCACAGAATGTTTTGTTGTAACAATATAGTAATAAATTTTCTATTTCTTACACTGAAACCTTGACCTTTCTAAGGAAAAAGGTTTCTTTGCATCTGTTTGCTATTAAATGTAGATTTGTAAGATGTGCTTAAACACACCTAAATGTCTCCTTTCTTAGAACTCCTTAGTACTACTGACATGAAGTCCGTATTTATACCCTTTTTTTCAGTATTAATAGTAACCCACATGGGAAGGAATTTCTTCTTAGGTTTGTTTTTTCCCCTTTAAATATACAGGGATTTGTGATTGCTTCAGTTTTACAATCTTGTGTAGAGAATACATAAATTGTGTAACTTGTAGGGCAGCGCATAGTCAGGAAAGTGCCCATCTTTTACCTCTGTTCTGTATTTCCTCAGAACAATTTCTTCTCTGTATCAGTGAGTTCAGAGTAATTGGTACATTTTATAATAAAATGTCACAAAGTGACTTTGTTGCATCCAGGGTTCCTTGATGACATTTAAAGAACCAAACCTCCCCCTGCTGCTTCTGCTCAGCTTGGTGTGGCCTGTCTCCTACAGCCCATGTTAAATGGTGCTGTTTGGAGCAATCAGCACCAGGAGAACCAAGTTCTTGGAGAAAATTCTCTAAAAAGACCATTTTAGTGACTTTTACTTGCATTTTCTATTAATATGCTCTAGTGTGCCTGGAACTGGAAAGCATGTCCAAGCACTGACTCCGTGCTGGGAGAGTGTTTTCATCCTCTGTGTGTTCTGAGCCTATAACAACTACAGAGTACTCTGATATATTTGCAAGATCTTTGTATCTTGTTTGTACAGAACCAACTTTCAGAGTAGCAGAGAACAAAATCCTTCATAATTTATGCTTTTATTCCTCCCCCCCCCCCCNGTCCCTTTGAGTGCCTTCTATGATGCACTGGCTTTATTCCCTCTTTTCCCTCTCCCCCAGTAAATTAAGCTTGTCGGTAGGTTTGTTTTTATGTACAGACAACAAAGCACTGAGATCCTGATGTTATTTGTCTTGTAAACAGTTTAACTTTTCTATGATTACGTTGTCCTTTCAAGACATCTGAACTGAACAGTTTAAAAAAAAAGCTGGATCATCTCTGTGATGTTATGGAGCCTCAATTAATTTTCTGCCTTAACTAATCTAGCTATTCTTTGGGACCAGAAGTGGAAATACTTTGTACCTAAAAGGGAATCTCAAAATTAAGGGCTGAAATGTGAACAAAGTGAAAGTCATATCACTTAAGTTATGAGACATTCTTGGGTACTTTTTTGCACTCTCATAAATACTAGAGACTTTTCCTTCGGTTTTGAGTATTAAAAAGGCAATTGCGACTGCTTGTAAAACAGTGTTTCAGAGTGACCTGCGCTATTCAGGTTACCACGTATAAAACTCTTAATGTTTGAGCTTGATAATTTCTCCACCTAACCTTCCTCTCTGTGTACATTGCCATACTGAGCTGGAAGGGCATATTTACTTCCCAGGAATGTATTGTTGATAGAAAACTTTTATTCCAAGGTCCCGAACCACCTTGTTTTAGTTGTTTAGAATACTAGTTTATTAGGTTTGGCTACAGTTTGCATTTCTCTCTCATGTTAATGAAAGTGCCAGGTTGTTTCTTGAGCACTCACTCACCTAACAGGAGATACCTGAGTTTTCCCAAGGGACCCAATAACTTATTCTACAATACCTTGCAACATGAATAATTCTTATCTGGAGCTGCACTAACAATGGTAAGAAATACACATTTAACAATTCAAATTCTCATCTGGATAAGCCTTTTATTGACTGTTTTGTAAGGAAGGACTGGGCACACCTCCCATATTGGTTAAATCATAGAGAAGATAGAAAGTACCGCCACAAAATACTACATGCTGAAAGCTGTAGGTGTCAGATAGACCACTGTTAAGAACTTCCAACAGCATTAATGCCAACAAATTTGTTATATGAAAAATGTTCTCAGAAATTGTGTGGCCCCAGGGACTATTTTGTAGTTAGAATAGCTTCTTTATCTTCATGTTCATAAGTCTGGTATTTCTGTAATACTTTTTATAATTGCTGTAAGTCCCTGTTCTTTGCTTCTTGTGTCCATTAGGCAGTTGTGTGATTCTTAACTCCATAGTCCACTTTTGAAATAAGGTTGCAAATAGTTGTCCTTTATTGTGTTGCACAGCAGCTTTCTGGAGGCGTCTGGTTTCCAGCTACCACATTCCCCTTTTCAGGCAGTAAGGTGGATTTCTTTAAGGGGAAACAGCATGGATAATTTGGGCTTGCCTTTTTTTTTTTTTTCTCTCCCTGAAAGTTCCATTTCTTAGTATGTTTTTGGCTCTCCTTCACTGTCCCAGCAGTGTGTGCTGTCTCACTACTGTCAAGTGTTCAGTACTGACGAGAAAACAACTTCTCAGATGGTTGGGAGTTCGCTACAAGTATATTAGAAATTCAGTTGACTAGTCTCATTTGAACATGCTTGATAAAACTCCATGAAATAGACCTTAATCCTTCTAAATAAGGTGTATTTGTAGCTTTTGCTGTACTTCTTGAAATACTTTTTGATATCCTTGTGGCACTGGCTGACTTTACTGGGAGTGCCGTACCATCCTCACCCCATTCATCCCATGTTGTTGGTCTTCATGATCTTGCTACGTTTTTAAAGAGAGCAAGACTTTTAGACCGGCTTTGTCCTGTGTTCACTGCATTTGAAAGCTGGTGCTATTTGGTAATGAATTTAAAATTTAATAGCACTTGTTTTTATGCAATAATAAACTCAATGTCAGAGCTGCATAGCCTTTTAATGAAACTATGTCAGGTTGCCAAATGTAATTAGAGCTGCCAGTTCTGTGATACATAGACAGCTCACAACTGAAAAATAACCAAACCAAACAGAAAAAATATTTGCAAGAAAAGGGGGATTTGTTATATGGTTTTGTTTAAACTCCCTCTTCTGTGTCTCCTAGCTTTTTAGTTGGTGAAGGAGCTTACAGATGGGCAGTTGATCACGGGATACCAGCATGTCCTCCAGGTATCATGGCTACAAGTGAGTAAACTGGTGGTGTCAGTAGGAAGAACAGGGCAGAGTAATTTTAAATGCTGCCTCATCTTTTGAGGTGCACAGCAGTTCGCTGTTCCTAACATTCAGCTAGCTTGTGGTGTTATGGTATATGAGGGTGGTTTAAGTTTACTAATTTACATATCTGAATAGAAAAAATTAAAAGCTGCATTTTAGGAACATCTGTTTCAAGCAAATCCAATGACGGACTTAATTTTTTCCCCAAAATATAGGCTCTTTAACAGGTCAGTCCTGCAAGTCTCCTGTTGTGATCCATTTTGGATTCTAAAAGCGCCAGCTAGCCATGTATCAGAATTCAGCAGGTGCCAGTTTGACTCTCAGATTTTATAATCTTTGTCCAGAACTGCTCTGGTCTAATCAATTTGCCTTTTGTAATTTTTTTTTTAAACCTAGGTAGGCTTTGCTTTACCTAATGTGGTAGAATAACCCAATCCAGCAAGTAGATTTGGATTTTGCTGTATACTTGTAGCAGTCTCTTAGGAAAGCTTTTTGTCTTAAAATAAAAGAAGTGATTATGCTGTATTGATACTAGGCTAAAAATCAATGCACTTACCCATGGAAAGGAGGATGTGGCTCCCTTTCCTTCCCTTCTTTAGCCCCACTCCTTTTTGGAAAGTTGCTGTTATTATTACTCTGTAGTTTATTGTAGGTGCCTGTTGAGGTTATGGAGGAAGGAAATCAGAGGCCATTACCCAAAGAAGGAGGACACAGAAGATTATAGAATGTTTCTTTATTTTACAGTAAACAGTATTACTGCCTAAAATATTTGAGTAGTCCCTAAATCAGAGGTTGAAGCCCAGTGCTCCTGTTAAGCCCCTTATTGGGTATAATTCTAAATGCAGATAAGTGTCCAGAAATTACAGTTCAGCTCAATTCTTACGTGTAACCCATGAAACAGTGGCACTGCTTTATTTGATCATGCTGATTTTCATACATATTCATGGCACATTTCATTTTGAGCAGAAAGTTTTCATTTCTAGCTCCATGTGACTGAAACTTTTGCCCCACCCATCTGCTGTCCAAAACAGCATTTGCAGAACAACTGTTGGGCTCGGTTAAGCAGGGCATCTTTATTTCTGTGGCTCTAGAAATAGTGAAAACACTTAAAGCTTTGGGATTTTTTTTGTGTGGGATTTTTGTGGGGTTTTTTTTCAGCTTTTTAAAAAGTAGTGGCTACTTATGTATAGGAGATACTTCAGGAAGGAGTTATCCTGACTATTTCTGTTGGCATGCACGAGTCTCCAGTGTTTGTAGTACCAGTGTGATTCTGTTGTGACAGAGATGTTTAAACTGTGACATTAATTGCCAGATGATGCTTTTGCTACTTAAAATGTACCCTGGTCAGAGCAAAACTACGTGTTACAGTTTAAAATTAAGGATTGGTTTGCCTAACTCAGACTGGGGAAACGTTAGAAGAATAATCCTGCTCCAAAACACCACTGATTTCTTTTTGTCTCCTCAGTACGTTCAGCATATTTCTATTTAGCAAAACAAGTTGCATTAGAGCAGTTGACATAACCAGTTAATTTTGCAGTATGATCATTAATGGTAGTGTATCTGATTTTTTTTTCTTTGAAAAATACAACAGAACAGCGAGGAAGAGCAAACAAAAGCCTGAAAAATCAGTTCCAGAATATGTTATGCTGATTTTCATTGCAGTGCAAAGTAAAGCTAGTCTTGTACCACGTTGACCTCTGGTCAGTGGGACTAGAAAATAACCATTAACACCATGTGTGACAACACTGGATTATTAGAGCTGAAAAGAAATTGGAAATGACCTCACAGGTAACATGTAAGAGAGCCAAAATAGATTTATCCAGTGTTACCATGGAAGGGAAAGTTATACGTGCTTAAGAAACAATTGAAGAGAATGTGTTTCCAAGCAACCACAAAGCGATCTCATCTGAAGCGAGCTGTTGTGTTAAATAATGTAACAAACTTCAAGAAAAGGGTGGCCTTTTGATTGTGCTTGCTGCAACTGCTGTGGCAGAGTTCACATGGGGAATTGGGGGTAAATTAACTTGAAATCCCGTGACTGATGGATAGCTCAGTAAAATGAAGAGCTGAACTAGTTGCCAAACATCAGAAGAATTGTATGCTAACTGAATTACAAAGAAACCAAGCCCAAGCCCCCGAAAAAACCCTAATCCAAACTTAGACATGTACTTACAGTAAGTATTAACAGGGCAAACTAGGTGCATGTTTTGACTTCTCTGTGCTGCACATGGAAAATACCTTCTTGAAGTTGTTGCATTCTGTCTCCCTTTTCCTGGAGCAGAGACAGGAAGAGCTGTGTTCCACACGCAGTACGGATGTTTGGCTTGCACGGATGGGGCTCTCCCTGTGGTCAGTAACAGACAGTGGCACCATCAGCTTTGCCATCACGCTCCGTAATTCCCTCAGGACTATCCAAGTATCTCAGCACTAAAGTGGAAGTGTGTTTTAAACCGTGCTGCTTGCTGAACTACGTCAGGGCTCACCTGCCTTGTCTTCTTCTGTTTGCCAAGTATGTGAGGAAGTGGGATTTCTGCTGTTTGTAGAAATCTGGTACAGAGTGGGTGTAAAAAACCCAGCCGCTGGAATGTGATCTGCCTGCAAGGAAGCTGTATTTATTAATTCCTGCCTATGCTAGAGGTTAATGCTTGCCAATGCAGAGGCCATGCTGGCTTATCCCAGTGCTTTGTTACCCTGTGCTAGAGGGACTGCTTTGAAAGTGTCATCCAAGTGTTAAGAGTGGAATTGCAATTTAGAAATGCTAAATCACTGCATAATGCCATCTTTTATAAATACTAAAAATATATTTTACATATGCAGCATGTACTTATTGAACTGCCAGTATCTGTGCCTGCACTAGTAATAACCAAAACACTTCTATCTGAAATTATCCATTTGGCCTATGGTAGATGCCAGTTAATTGGTTTGACAAATATAATATGGTGTGAGACAGCATCTTTCAATTGCTTACAGTGTTAAGTCTTCAGAGAGAAAGAGAAGGAAGGTGAGTACTCATGCAGCAAACTTGGCACTGTGGAAATGTCTGTGAGCACTTCAGTAAATTACATCATGTAAGAACAAAAGTAGCTGCAGTGGATCCGTGAAACTCGATTACTGGAATCCAAGAGTAGCCACAAATGGTGCTTAAGGAAGAATGAAAGAATAGAACAAATATATACTCCCCTTCCCTTATCCCTTATGTTATCTCAGAGTGATGTCCTGACTGGTGAGCAATTCCTGCATACATGGAAGTAAACACTGTAGTTTTCTGCCGTGAAATTGTTGCTTCCTCTTGAACCCATATTAGTTTCCAGCACCTGCAAAAACCTTTACAACTATGAGTTGTTTGAAGAACTACCTCATTTTAATTATTTTGAGGCTAGTTGAATAAAAGCCTCTGTATTATTGTTAGCTCTCTACTCAGAATCCTTCTTCAGCAGAGTCTTCCTAGCAGCTCAGGTAACTTAGAGTCCTCAGTAAAACCCCATCTTGTTGAGCTGAGTCAGTGCTACTCTCAGTTGGTTTGGTATTCCACTTGGAACTGGCCGTTTTCTTTCATTCAAATTCTTTCATTCAAAACAAAACTTTGTTTTCATTGTGAACCAATTGTGTGCGTGCAAGGAAATTCCCTTTTATTCATGGCTGCTTGGAGCCCTTTCTAGATGAGTGTCATGCAGACTGTTCTCCTTCTGGTGACACTGTGTGTCTTCCTGCCCACCAGTATTGCCAACCTCTCCTCCAAACCCCCAAAACTCGCCCCGCTGCCAGTTCTCTCCTCACTTCATTATTTCTGCATTAAGACAAACATATGCTATATTGCTGGAATTGTGCTGTGAGGTTCAGTCAGTGTCTCACAGGGCAGTGCCTCAGACCATGTTTTGTTCCTTTGTCTTTAGGGGGAGAATGAAAGTGATGCAGAGGGGAACTCAGGGGTTTAGGGGGATTTGATTAGGAAGCTTGATTAATCTGAATGCAGGATGTGAATCCTCCTTGGATTTGTACATAGTATTGTAGTTTCACTTGCCAATCTGAACAGCCAGGGGAATGGCTGTAAATTACCCAGCAAAAATGTTGGAGCAAAGTACCAGGAGATAAGTTTGAATGAAAATTTCCAGGGCACAGAAGATGCTGCTTGATGGATAATAAGAGATTTCTTCCAGGCAGGAGTTAAAAATGGTAAGTCCAGCAGCAGTTTACCCTGAGTTCTTGTTATGAAGCAGAGATCTAGTGCTCTGAGAGAGAGAGCATCAAAAGCATATTTAAAAAATAACCTAAGTGCCTTTTTTCCCATTCATGTTGCTGTCTCTGTCAAAGTGTGGCAACATGGGAAGTAGCACTACTAGTCTGTTAGTCTCAACACAAGCCTGAGTGGTGTTAATTTGTCATTTAAAATAGCTTTGTTAAACTGAAATTTATTTTCATGTCTGTTTTCATTTGTGCCATTTTAGCAACTGCTCAACAGAATTTTTCACAGGATCATTTGAATTCCTGTGGGTTAACTAATTTGCTAGCATATTCCTTTTTAATTTTCTTCTCTCCAATAGCTGTATTCTTTTTTAATATGGAATACAAAGATAAAATGCAGAAAGCTTTGCTTTCTGGCTCTTTCAGCTGACTCTAAGAACTGTCTGCCAGGGGGTGCTATATCATTGGTCTGTACCTCAAAGATTCCAAAATATTCTTAGACTTTCCTTAGTGTTGTCAATTTATAATTTGCTTTTAAACAAGGACTGCTGAACAACTTACAGGTTCCATAATAATTTTTAATGCCTGTAATAGAAACGTTGCATTTGGTGTTTGTGTTCTCACACACTTGCTGTTCCACCACTGTAACCAGGAGGGTTTGAGTGTTGTCTTGAACCTGAGCTGCAGTTAAGCGAGCCTGAAAATGTGTAGGGAAGTAGGTTTGGTGAATAAAGCATGGGGATTTTAAGGAAACACGGTGTGCATTAACTTTAAAGAAATGTGAGTGCTAATAAAATGTTAGTATAATAAACTGTCAGCATCAGGCCTATTTAAAGTACACAGGGCTAGAATTAATTAGTAGATGTGTATCAGTTGTACCATTCTTAGAGGAAAAAGGTGCCTTGGTCTTGAATTTTGTTCTGTATGTACAATTCAGTAGTTTCAAGGACTCCACGAATATGACAAGCCTAATTTTCTCTTTAATAATTTTTCTCTTACCTCTGTTCTCTGGATCATTTCCAATGGGCTGTGAAAGGTGACTAAGAAACTAAGTTCTGAAAAGCTCTGTAGAATGGGGAATAGTTGTCTTTCATTTACTTAGTCACTGCATTGTTATCTGTCAGAACTGTCAAGATTTTTGATTAAATTTTTTACTTATTCATAGCATAACAGGGAAAGGAGTTGAGGCAACGATCAGAGTGCCAACAGCATTAGTGCAAGAGATGAGCAAATGATGTGGAAGTTTTATGGCAATCAAGTGGCACACAGATGGCATCTCTGAACTGCCTCAGAGACTAATGAGCTCTTTCTTTTTCATCCACTGACCTGCTCAGTGAGAATTTCTTTCTCATCTCTTTCTGGTAGGTGATGCTAACAGTGAAAAAAGCCTGTAAAAAAAGCTGCATTTATTGTCTAGCTGTGATAGTTCAGGAGATGAATCTTCTGCTAATTAATTATGTAATGAAGGTCTTGTCCTTTCTCATCAGGGTACCCAGGGACACCAGAACCTTTTGATAATGGGAACATCTATGCCAGTCTTAGCTTTGAGCACAACGTGCTGTGAGATTTTTCTTCTGCATTTACAGATAATACTTCATATTCTCAAGTACACACTCTGACACCACATCCATTGATACCAACCTCTCCTCACAGCACTTAAACACAAACAGACTGTCCTTTTGTAAAGCTGTGGGGCTTTTTTGTCCTTTTTTCCCCCCCTTCCTCTCTCAGCAGCTCTGAAGCTCAAAAGTTTTCTTTATGCCAGTAGGTGCCTAAAAGAGGGAGCAGAACAGGACACCTGGGTGTGTTCTGTGTCTCCCAAGACTCAGCTCTTCTAAGCACGAGTTTGAGCATCCTTGCTATGACTGGACAGGGTAGCAATTGCCAGGAATTTTTATCTGAAAGCACTTACTTGATTTACAACTTAACTTTTAAATTCTTGAGCAAAATCAAAGCTTGTTTTACTAAATATCTTTCCATAGATTCCAACAACAGTACCTCTGGGCTGCGATCCAAAAAATTTTCACACTAAAATCCCATCTGCTCCCTTACCTCTCTTTCTAGATTCCTCCCCAGTCAGTAAGCTCTGCTTCTCTTACTTCCCGTTCTCCTTGGCCCGGGTGTCATCAGGCTGATGTAGCTATATTGCATTTGTTTTAGGAAAACATGCCTGTCTTCATCACTGTGTTGTGTCCCTTTCCTCTTCCCAAGCTTGGACTGTGGTGTCTTGTTGGAGAAGGTGAGAGCGGTTTTTACGCTGTCGTTAAAGACAAATGAAATTTCTCAGTGTCCTTGCACCGCAAGGCTGAGTTTTTGTTTTGCATTTAATGTGAATTATGAACTCAAACTGTGTGTAGGACTTTTTCTTCTCTGTATAGTGCTTGCTTATTTTCAAAATAAATTTGCAGTGAGTTATTTTTCCATGTGTGTGCATTGTTAACCAAGCACATTTGAATCCTGGACTGTATTTTAGTTTTATTGAACTTAAAACCCCATAATATATTCTTTGTCAAGGACCAAACTTCAAGGATGTTTTCAGAAAACTCTATTTTCATCTTTCATTTGTTTAGTTGGAAGCTTGCTTGAGTTTTTTGGTTTCTTTTGTCACAAGCAGAGCAAGACAAAGCAACCAGAGTACTGCTCATTTTAATGGCATTTATAGTTGTTTTACATGGAACATCACAAAACAGGAATAAACCGAAGGCAGGGAGCCTTTCACTTTCTTTGGCCTTTATTCCCTTATTCTGGAGAGAAAAAATTCAAATTTAAGATGCAAGACATTTTATTTTTAATTGAAGTTTGGCATAAAACTATGTCAGAGGAAAAATTTCTCAGTTTTGATTTATAAACTGATCCTTTATTTCACAGTTCTTTGGACACTTTTGAGGTATTAGCTGGTTTATCCTGCTAAGAGGAATTAATAATTATTAATAATTATTTTCCTTTAATATTTGAAGGCTGTTACTCAGCAGTCCTTGTTAAAACAAAATCTTCACCATTCAGAGGTAAGTTAGTCCTAATGACCGTTCTGAAGAATGTAGTGTGAGCACAAGAATTTCCCTTCTAGGCGATGTCTGACTAGATTCAATTTCCCTCACAGGGTAGAAAGGTGTGATGTTTCATGATAAACTGAATAAAACTGAAGAGTAGGAATTAATCCATTATTTGTTTAAACTTGAGGTTGATAAAATACTGGAGCAGAGGCCCAGAGGAGTCACGAAATCTCCATCATTGAAGATACTCAAACTTGACAAGGTCTTAAGCAGCCCTTTTAAATTGGATTTGGTTTTTTCAGGTGTTTGGACTGCACAAGCTCTTAATGTCCCTTACAACCTACACCATTGCATGTTACTAGAAAACTTTCTTCATCTATCTGTCTGTCTGACATGGTCCAACATAGATATACTTTCGTTAATAAAGACATGTTTTCTGGCCTGCTTTTCCCAACTGCCTAATACCACTTTGGATCAAGTACCCTCTGCCCACAGGTATTTGCTGTGCTTGGTGAAATCCTGTCAGCTTAGAAGTTCTCCTGTTTAAAAGTTTGTTAAAAAACAATGCCCTGGCTTGGTTATTTTTGGGGTGCTTCTGTTTAACAGGTTCTAGATTTGTGTGAAGTTTGTTGTTTATTTCTCCCCACCACCACTTAGTACTTAACTAAAATGATTCTTTGTCTCCTCGCCCTTATCAAGTGTTTGGATTTTAACTCTTGGACTTAATTTCAAATATAGAAATGTGTTGTCCAAAGTAGCTGCATCAGTCAGCTCTGTATGTTAGAACAAGTTCCTTTCTTGGTGATGGCAGATTAATATGTTTGCAGTTTTAAGGAACTGGTATTCATTAGGGTTTTGGGGAGAAATGCCAGCTTTCTCCTTACTTTTACGTTATATACTTGAATAACTGTGGGGAGTCTGAGGTCCAGTTTTATGTACTTAAAAACAGGTTTAAAGGAGAGTTCACTGGGTGAATTTGGCACCTGCATGGAGAAGTTTCAAAGGAGTAAAATGCTCACTGTCTGTTACTTTGAGAATTGTAAATGAAAGCTTTGTGTTACGTTGGCTCTGCAGTATTGACTTTATTCCTAGACTGTTCGTGCAGCTGTTCCAGTCTTCTGAATAATAGCAATGTAGCTATATTCTGAATTTCATTTAAAATGCCAGTTTTTGAAGTTTATGGATTAAATAGAAAAACTTATTTGTGCAAGTCACAAATTCAAATTACTCTGCTCTCCCCATAGCTTGATTTGGTGTGATTAAACAAGTGAGAAAAGACATTTTTCCCCCACCTCTTCACATTTTACAGAGGATGTTAAAACAATCTGTGGATAATACTGAGTCAAAACTCATTTAATCTAAACATGTCAATATATGCAATTTTTTCATGAACTGAAACTTCTAAAGTGGGAACATGTCATTTTGGTCTCTTAAGCGTAACAATTTTATTTTTTACTCCACTTTAGAGAACACTTCCTTTCTGAATGTGGGGCTTAGATGTGGAAAATACATGTTTGCCTTTTCAAGACCTAGGTGGTCTTTAGACTGTGCTGGATTATGGAACATAAAACTATTGCTAGACTGTTGTGTGGCTTTAAATATATGGGTAAGCTTACACGTATGCAATTAAGGTAATAAAATAGTAGCCTGAGTTTATGGATATCAGAGTGAGCTCACATGGTATCTATTTACTTGTCAGCAGTCAAAAACAATAATTTTAACACAAGCCACTTATTCTGTTCCTTTCTGTGCAGTGCTGCTCCTTTGCCAAACAGATACTTAGACCAACATAACTTCCATATGTTCATCAACGTGTTTCTACAGCATATTTCACTTATCACTGTTGCTGTATAATAGTAGAACTTCTTAATTTAGGAAAAGATGTAAACGTCTTATACTGAAAATTAAATTCTTAGGTTTTGGCTTTTTTATGGGTGCTTTTTGCATCAGTAAAGTGGGGGATGTGTCCTTCAAAATGTCAGCTTATCAATATTTGCTTAGATTAAGTAAATTTTACTTAGTTACATGCTTTTGAAATATTTTATAGGGTTTAGTGTAGCAGCTTTTAAGAGGAACAAGAGGAAGCTGGAGTTGGCCGAGAAGGTGGAAACAGATCTCATTCAACTAAAGAAAAGAAGACAATCAAATGAAAAGGTCAGCTCCTGTTTCAAATTCTCTTGTGTCATCCTAAACTTGCAGTTGATTGCTAATAAAGTTCATGTCATATATGGTAAGATTAATGTAGCCTCAGAATCCACTTCTCCTTGACCATCCCAAAGTTTAGGTGATGTTATGATAACTAAGTGCAATTGAAACTTTACTGCCTTGCTATTTGAAAACCAAACCATCTCCTTCACATGAAGAAAAGTGTTTTGCTTGTTTTGAACTGGAAATGTGACAAATGTAAACACAGATAATTATTTACCAAAACATTTTCTTTAGCTTGATATCTCTGTCAGTGTTTCCCACTTTTTAATGTTTCCTGAGCATTATGGAGCTGGAATTGGTGAAATTTGAAATAGCAGGTAGGTGAACGTGTGCATCTGTGCATGCATCTGGCGTTGACCTGGCCCATATTACTTGTGCTACAGAGCTACCGGGATTCCCTCTGTTCCTCTCCTAGCTGGACTGTAGAGCCTTTGTTACCCCTGGGACCGTCAATCACAGTATTTCTGTTTCCTGTTGAGTATCAAAGTGTAGCCCTTTAAATTAAATGCCTGTCTTTATCTGGGGCCTGTGGGCTTTTCAGATTGGTCACTTTGCTTTGATAAGATGTCTGACCACTGTGTAGTTGAATATATTGATATAAATAACATCTAAATCCCAGAGAATTGGCAAAAACCTTTATTCTCTCTGCAAGTGAGAAATTAATAGGGATTTTCTTCTGTTTTCCCTAACATGGTGCTGATTTTTTTTTTTTTTATATTCAAGGAGGTAAGACATGTAAAGAGAGTCAGGATTGCAGGGGATGGGAGAAGTCAGTCCTTTGTTTTGGAGCCTTTCCTGTTTGCAGGACTTCACACACCTCCTTATGAAACTAAATGTTCAAGCGTAGCCAAGGGAGGGAGGAGAGCTCTCCGTGCACTGGTGATGTCCATGTAATAAAGGGCAAGTCAATGCTTGAAACAAATGCCAATGCATGAGCTTACCCACCTGCCATTTGAAATTTCAAGGGCTCCAGAGCCCTGTGCAGCACTTGTGGGGACATCCCCAAAGGCCAGTGGGGGTCGGTAAAGGAGGTGATCAAATAGAGCTCCACTCACTGGTAAGTAATCCAGGAACGCAACACACTGGGTTTGTCAGCTTGCTGGGCACAGCCTGTCTAGTTTCCCCTTTAGAAAATCAAATTAAAGAAAAATAAAAGTAGAATAATTCTCTCCAAGCTAGTGGAAAAGGGACATTTAGCAAGGATGAGGCACATCCCAAAACTTGCAGTGTAAAAGCTGAGCTCGCCCAAAAGGTTTATAAATAATTGGTTTGGAACCATTTAAATACTTGAAAATTAAAAGTTAATCTTGTCAAAGCTAGCATTTAGTTCATAGATACCCATGTAACTTTTTTATCTGCTGTGCCTCTCTGGAGCTGCACTGGAAAAACTTGGCAGTGTAGCTTACTAAAGCACTTTTTTATTTCCTGAGTAAATGGAATTTTGTGTTTGCCGTGTTTTACCATTGTTGACCAGCATAGGATTTGCACACAGAAAGATCCATTAATAACTTCACCAAATCTTGCAGGTGCAAAAATTTAGACTTTTTAAAGTTGTAGAGTCTTACTGATTTACACAGTTAAGAAAGAATTGTTGTGTGTGAATTAGCTAAGCGTAATCCTATGGGAAGTGGCTATGATGTGTTCATTCAGCCAGATGCCATTCTCAAGTTCTTCCCCCAAGCACCAGTAAATACCCGAAGCAAATGTTTGTCTTCTTACTCCTTGCCTGTCTTTTACCAGAGGAAATTGTCACTGAAAATAACTCAGTAGAGTTTGGCTAAAAGCCCTGGTTTTAATTTGTCTTCTGCTATTACAAACTTCTTTTACAGCTGTGCTGAAGTTACTTGTAAGAGGAGTTGTCCACTCCTTTGTTTCAATAAGTGGAACTAAGAATTTTTTATTACAGATCAGTGTTTACAGGTTAGTATTTTATTGGCTAGTTAACTCCATAAATAACATTATTTAGCTTGAGGTTTGTTGTTGGTTTTTTATTATTATATGAGTGGAATCAAGTTTCCTGTTCTTCAGCTACTATAATTAAAACTGAACATATTTAGAAAATGTTCACCTCTGTGTGCAGGTGGCAGTAAGTGTAGCAGTCAACTATGGCAATCCTACTGTATCTTATTTAGTATTGCGGTTTGAACAGGAATTTGAGTTTTATGTATTTCCTATTCCTTAAAAGAGAAATAAGGTTTCCATCCCACATTTGTGCTGAAATGGCCTTTGATAATAATCCTTCATAGACTTCAAACGTATGCTTCAAAATCCATTTAATATGGGAAAAGAAACCTGAATAGTTTTCATTCTTTCTAGTTAAAATAAAACCAACTAAAATGTGGTATGAAATAATTCCCTCATCTTGCATATAGAAGTCAGACAAAATGTTCTCTTCACACATCAAATTACTGTTAAGCTGGGAAGGCTGATATCACCAAGTAATAATCAAGTTTCCTTAGGGAACTCAAAAGATTTTGAAATCTGAGGAGCTCAATTAATAAATCAAATACATAAACAGATAAGGATAAGCAGATAAGGACAGGTCCCTGTTGGACCCATACAATGTTTGGGCTTATTTTAAGCTTTATGAATTGTAGTGTTTAACATTCTAGTTTTGATTATCCTGATGGTGGCTTGACAGGGTTCTGTATTTTTCAACATTCATCTGGTTTGAAGAGATGAAATGTGTGGCACTGGAAGTCTACTCCCCAGGTGTGTTCTTGCCTTTTTGTATGGAGATGTACAGGAATTTCCTTTTGTTAAACTGGAGCTTTCATTTGCTGGTTCAGAAATTGTAGGGTTGTCAGTACGGTTTATATACGGAGAAGATTTTTAGTTCACAGGAAAAAAGAAAAACAACCAAACTTACATTACTGAGAAGGAAAATACGGAATTCCTTTGCTTCAGGTTTCCTTCAGAAGGTTGCGTGGGCCAACACAACCTTCCCTTAGTAATGTTTCCCTTAGAAAAGCTTTCCAGCCTCCCAAGTTGCCCCATTAAAAAATAAAATAAGCCAAAGCAAGCAAACTACCACTGAATTGGTAGCACTTACTGATGGGAAGTAGATCTTTGAAATCAAATAATGGTGAAGAAAGTTTCCATCTAGCATATACTTGCAAGTGCTTGTGGGTTTTCGATTAAAATACCTTTTTTAAAAAGAAATTAGTAATAGACGTACTGAAGGCAAGTATTTGATGCTTGTGCGGGCTAAGGCAGGAGATGGATGGCAGATTGGGCAGATAGTTTTACAGATACTGCAAAGAAGGCTGCAAACATTGTTTTAGGCTGTCAGATGATGTAAAAAACACTGGTCATCCTTCTAAGATGCATTTCTCTTCATTGTAGGAGCCATAAATGTTTGATTTAGTAGGAATTAGGATTGCACAGGTGGCCTTAATTCTGGTATTTCCTAACTTTGACAGGCTTGATTTTCATATCAATAGTTGTCTATTAATCAAGTTTCTTGTTGTAGGTATAATTTCCATTGGCAAAAGGGAACAGGGGATGGACAACAAAACCAGTATCGTATTCGTAGTTCTTCTCTGTGTAGAAATTATAGGAGAGTTCATGGTGGGAAGAGCTTTGTCCAGTCTGACCTTGAAAACCTCCAGGGATGGGAATCTGCACCTCCAGTGCTGCTTAAACCCTTTTCAATCCACTGATTAGTTTTGTTCAGACTGTTAATATTGCCTTGATTAGGCTGTGTCTGCACGTTCTGGGAGTTGTGAAATACATGAGATGTTATGGAAGGGTTCCTTAATTTTCTTTCATCTTTACAACTAGAAGGGAGCTTGCTCATTTCTTATCCCCTTTGTTCCAGTCCTCAGAATTCCTTTTGCCTCTCCTTCTACCCTCCTTGATCCAAGCTTTTCCCTTCCCCTGCTTTTCAACTTGCTCTTCTTCCCTATGCCAGTGGAGACCCTGAGTCTGCAAGTTTCCCCCCTGCCTCTTCGAGCAGTTTCTCTGCTTTGCTGTTGAACATCCACCTGCTTGAATTTTAATTTAATATTGAATATGGTCCGAGCCAGCTTCTGGGTGTAGAACTTGCTAAGGAAGATACAGGTGTCGGTGCAGAGAAAACACTTAGTGTTACTCTGGATAAAAGCCAGGGATGGCACTCCTCCTTGGGAGTTTCCTTTTAAGCCTGGCACAGTATTAATTCTTAAGTGTGGCCAGAGTATCATCAGCATATTAATGCTAAAAATCCTGCTTCATAAGAGACATTGTATGCCCAAGGAGGTTTTAATTGATGATAGGAACTTGATAATTTGCAGTTGAGTAGTTGGGTGTGAGTTTTTTCAGTCTTCCTCCCTCTGGATCCTAGTCCAGAAAATTCACATTTATATGAAAAGCTTAATATCCTTTGGCATGATTTCATTCTGCCTCAGAAGGGATGGAAGTAAGGACACTTTCCTAGTGAGCAAAAGTTAAATTGTTTCACCCACTAGAGACTGCTAAACTGAGAAAAAATCTGAGTGAAAGAATCTGTCCTAGGGGAGATGTCTTCTCAAGGCTTCTGTTTGTCTTGCTCAGACTACCAGAATTCTTTCTCTTCTTGGTTTTATTTTAGTTTTTCTCACTGTTGTTTTGTTCAATTGATTTTTTTAATCACACATCTTTAAAGATCAAGAGTCTCTGAAAATTCCACCTTGAGCCTTCTGGGAAAGGCCTTGTGACGTGGCATCTTTGGAATAAGTTGCTGAATCACTTCTTAGTGGGCAAGTGGCTGCCACTAAGAAAAGAGTATTTCTGGCACTTTTGTGAGTGAAGAGAAGTGATTTAAGCGCTGGATGAGTTCCGAGACGTTCCTGGATGAATTCTGAGATGTTTATTACCTCCTTGTTTCCAGAGAAGTTTTCTCTTGGTCCTATCTGAGGCAAGAGAGCATTTTGGGAAGATTTATGGCAGCACAGTGGGCACAGTGTGCATGATGATAAATCCATTTTGTTGCTAGACCTGTCACTTGTTTTTGTGTCCTTTGCACACTCCTAACAAGTCTAATCTGCTTTTAATATGCTGATTTTAGTAACGTTTGTGTGTCCTGCAGGAGAACGACTCAGGAACGCTGGATACAGTCGGTGCAGTTGTTGTTGACCAGGAAGGAAACGTGGCTGCTGCTGTCTCCAGTGGAGGTTTAGCACTGAAGCATCCTGGAAGAGTCGGCCAGGTGATTATTGCACAGTTTGGGAGTTGGGAATGACAGCTCAGTGTCAGCAAACTGTTGCCCTGCTCTGAAGGCATTCTCACTTCATTGAAATGCAAATTTGAGTGTCCTTCATCAGTTTAGAAAACATAATAGGTAAGAGGTTGATCTGTAGCGAGTTGCCTTTTGCCAGAGATATTAATGACTTAATTTCTTGAGCTTAAATACCTTCTTAATACCACAGATTTAAATTCTTAAGAGTCTTAAAATAAGATTTCCTTCAATATTTAGGAAAGCTGTCCTAATTAATTTTCAAATGATCTTGTGAATTGGTGGAAGTGACAAAAGGTATTAAAAGAACACATCAGGTATTTGTGATGTGCTATTTTTATTTATTATGATTATGAATTATTTATATTTCTAATTATTATTAATGTTACTCATATTTTTAATATTGGTATTTCTGGTGTGTCACCTTATTGTTATTAGGGAACTTTGAATGTTTTTGTCCATTTCTGTACTGCTGGTTTTTTTTTTTTGGTTGACTTTTGCCACAGTCCTAAAAGCAGTTTATTTAAGAGTTTTGGGTTTTTTTCTGGAATAGCAGAATGAAAAAAATTTTATATGGACAGGGATATCTGTACCCTCTTTTTCTGTTAACTTAGGTTAGAATACCATAAGTCTATGACAAACACTCAGGTCTGAAGAGCAGTAAAAGAGGATGTAGCAAAATGGATTGGAAGTGCAATACAATGATGATGTTCTCATTTACCTTTTGTATTACTACTTGGATTTTTCTTGGATTTCTTTTTTTTTTTCTTTCTATTGGTCTGAGATTTTTTGGAGTGCTTTAAGGAAAGGGAACAAACCAGAATTCTCATAAATTTACCAGTGATGCACTTCTTTCCTTAGGCAGCTCTTTATGGCTGTGGCTGCTGGGCTGAAAATACAGGAGCTCATACCCCTTACTCCACTGCTGTGAGTACTTCAGGTATTTACTAGTTTTATAAATATTTAACAGAATTGCTGTCTTTCTGTAATGTAATTAGTTTGCAAATTCAAATAAATTATTTCTATGAATGGTGGATTTAAATACCAACATTATTTCCAGACTATATTTTACCTTTGTATCATTTACTTGCATTTAAGTATACATTTATGTGTCAGAACTGTCTTTAAATCTGGGATGTGCTGTATTTGTTATGTATTTAGGAAGAAGCCAAATACTGTGATAAATGCAGAATTCCTCTGTGACTGGAAGGCTTTTGTAAGGGACTAAGATAATTTGAGGGTCCCTTGGATACAGAAATGCTGCAAACAGCATTCTTCCCTCCAAGATATTTAATAGCTGTTACAACGAAATCTTTAAATGAACTTGTTCTTCGTATCTCTTTTTGCCTTCTCCCCTTCCTTTTGAAAGGAGGCCTACTTATAACATTTTTTTCTTTAGTGCTTATGTCAGGATGAAAAATTTATGGTGTGGATCACTGCTCAGTGGTGAGAGTTACCAGCATTCAGAATTGATTTTAGTGTAATACTCATTTTAATTGAAGAAATCCTTACCTCTGTAGGCAAGTATATTGGAATATCAGGGGCCATATTAATTAGAGAGTGTAAGTCCAGTATTAGAGATTGTTTGTCGAAAAGCTAGAAGGACACATCTATGTAGTTGTTTTTAAGCTGTTCTTTCCAAAGTCAGCTGGATTTGAAGTCTATGCAAATACTGATGAGCATCCTGATGCACTTAGAGGAGATGTCTGGGTTTAATGATGGCCTTAAATAGAAGCCTCCTCCCTTTTTGCTGGTCCCCAATTTTATATAGTGGTAAATGCGTTAATGTTATACTATTTATAACTATCACACACACACACACATATATGTGTACGTTTCTTTGGTTCAAGTCTGCTAGCTTCCATGACATTCCCCTGCTCCCAGTCCCAGTTAATTGAAGTGGCCTGCTGGCAGTCTATGGAGCATGGCCATCTGTTGATTCACTGATTTGAAATTCAGGCTAGCGGTGTTTAATTAAACTCTTGTTTCTGGTTTTCTTTTAAAGTGAATGTGTGTATGTCTGTGAGAGAGAGAGAGAGGGAGATAGAAATGTTTACAGGAAGTGAGAACTCTTCTGTAATCAATACCATTCTTTTTTCCATTTTCAGAAGCTCATAATGTTTTATTTTATAATGTACTTTATGTTTAGTGCAATTTTAAAATACAGTGATGCCTGACTCTTGTTTAAAATATGAACATCCAAAAATGTGACCCATGAATTTAATTAAGGAGTAAAGGGATGGAAAAATTAAGTTATGGGAGAAGTTGAAAGAATGAAACTTAGAACTTGGCTGCATCACAAGAGGGAATGGTGGCATAAACATCTGCAAATATTCAGGTGAAGCTGCCATGGCTTAGCAAGAAAATAATCCATTAACATACGTCACTGTTAGATGATATTTTTAGAAAATGAAGATAC
This sequence comes from Grallaria varia, assembly GCA_013396735.1. Lineage (NCBI taxonomy): Eukaryota > Metazoa > Chordata > Aves > Passeriformes > Formicariidae > Grallaria > Grallaria varia. The sequence continues at coordinate 2,430,238 of VWZG01009477.1, forward strand.
TGATGCCTTGATTTGGGAAGTTCCAAGGTCAACAGTATTTCCTTAGGGAAGTTCACCATTGTCCCTTGGTGTAGCTCACATGAGACTGGCCTGTATTTGTAATAGTGGTCCCACTCTCCCCTTCGGATTTCTAAATGGGTTTTGTTTGGACATGTATTTTTTTAATAAAAGCAACTAGTGAAACTTGCATGTTATGTATAAATGAAAACTTGGTGTTTTCTCTGCACACTCATTTCATGTTTCATTTTACACACAGGCATTTACACCTGTGTGTAAAAGCATTTAAAACGTGCACATGAAGTAACAGAAATTTCCAATTAGTTTGGATTTCTGCGGGTTTCGCAATATAATATTGTTTTAATTTTCCAGGTCTTTTCAATTTGTCTTTGAGTGGTCAATTTGGCACAAATCTAACTTTTTCTTCAAAGAATTTTTTTATACTCAAAATTATGGAGTATTACTAAATGTTAAACCAAATAATTAACGTCAGTATTCTTTGGGAAATAATTTTCACATTTGTGTTGGTTTAGACTGTTTTTAGTGATAGATACGGATAGAAATTCAAGCTTTGAGAGTCTTATATCCTGAAAGGCATGTTCTTCAGCATTAGTCTCCTATACACAATTTTTAAGGGCCAGGTTTTGTAAACTGTTTTGGTTCCTCCCTTGTGGAATTGATTATGTTTTTGGGTCTTGCAGGTGATGATCAGCAAGGGATTGATGAACGGTTGGGGAAAACCTGTGGTGGGGAGAAAGGAGAGTTTGGAATGGGAATTCAAAGTGGTACAAACTCTTGCACAAGGCCAAAACTGTGGGATGGACACACTGGGGTTGAACCAAAGCTCTACATAGTTTGGTGACCTGTTTCACATAAGAGGGTGTTTGCAGGACTCCAAGGAAAGGTCCAGGGCTGAGAAAATCACCTTCCATACATTATCCAACTTGTAGCAATCTGTGATATTGGGGCTTTAGAAACTGGAGGTGTATTTGTAATAGGTCAGGTTGACTTCTCAAGATTTCTCATTGCTTTTTGTTCTTAGAAGAGCAGTTATTTAAGAAAGAACTTGCAGTTATTTAAATTTTTGCTGGGTATGTTTTTCTTATTCTATGGTGGTTTACCTTTGTAGAAGCTTTCTTGAACAAGGGAAAGTGTTAGTTCAAATGCTACAGGAAAAACACAGTAGGCTTTATTCTGGAATTTTTATTAATTGGGTTCTAAAACCCTTCTGTTGAAGCTTCAGTTGGAGACATGTCTTTCAATACCTGCCCCATTAAAAAAAAAGGAGAAGGTGAGGGGAAGACATTGCTATAGAACTACTTCATTTGAAGTACTTTCAAGTTCCTGTAACTTTCTTTCAGTGGTTGTGTATTATTTGAAGACCTCTTGGATCTTCTGTTGGCCCTGTGGCTGCTGGCAGCCCTCTGCTCCTGCCTCTTCAGGGAAGGTTTGGTATTAGTTCTTATGCCTTTTAGCAAGTTGTTGCTTAAATATTTTTGGCTATTTTTGTCATGATTTCATATTGAATGTGCCAAAGGTGGTGGTTCTGAACTTGTTTGGGCATGACTTCAACTTCTTGAACGGTAATTTTATACCTCTAACAGTCACTTGGCCTTGTTGTTCAACCACACTGTCTTTGGTTTTATTTTTTTTGGCTTTTCAAAAGTTACTTCAAGGTTTATAAAACACAGGATATTGTAAAACTCATATTTTATGGTTATAGTTTAACAGGGCCTGGGACAACTGAAATCAAAAGATGAAGACTTTCTAAAGACAGGATGGGGGAGATGGTGGAACTTAGGAATGATTATAAAGGGCCTAAAATTCAAGTTTTATTCTGTAACTCTAAGTCTAAAATTCAGTCCCTGTGTAAACAAGTAAAACCTTTCTGATTTTTCTTCTATCAGCCTTCGGAGTCATTTTGACATATTATATAAAGAAAAAAATTTTTTTTTGAGGGGAAAAAATAGTTGTGGGACTTTATTGGCATAAACATTTTGGGTATTCTTTAAGTGTCTCAAAATTCAAGAAATCCAGAGAATTTTGCAGTTGCCAGGATACCTGGCAAGTCTTAACTGTGACATGTAACAGCATAATACAAGTGCCATTCCATGCAAGAATGACGGTGGAGACTGAGTGAAAGCTGCTTAAATGAGACGAGCATGACTAGTGGCCTTTATTTAGTATAAATGTAAGTAACAGCTGAACTGGTTTTTGGATCAACATAGTAGAAGCCAAATCTCGGGTGTTTAAAAGCTTTTGCATGCGTGTGTACACACAGACACAAACAAAACTGCCTCCTCTTTAAGCAGCCCCACCACCTCCCAAAAAAAAAAAAAAAGGCCAAAACCACACTTCTAAAGCCACTTGGAACTCTTTAGTGGCTGTTTTTTGTTGGTATATGAATGTAAACACAGGAAGATGGGTATTATTTGGAGGGAAAACATTTGTGAACAAACCCCAACCGCAGGAGAAACAATAGTCCATTTTTTTGGCTGTACTTTAAGAAAACATTTCCTATTTTTTCCTGAACATAATGGGAATCAAAGACTTTGTGCATATTCTTCTCATTCAAAACAATATCAAGTTGTGACATTGAATCTCCTCCTCCCCAGCTGGAATATCCGTGATGATTGTGAATATTCATCCACTGACTGTGCCAAAAGTAATACTACAGGAGTAAGAGGCTGTGTCTTTCCTGGGAGATAAGTTCTGTCTTGACATACAGAACTGTTACTGTAGATATAAAGATTAATATAAAAGTTACAGTAACATGAGGCTTTGACAGGCATCTCTAAGTGGAATTTTTGGATGGAAATAGTAGAGACTGAGAACAATGTGTTGCATTTCTTTTTTCCAGCTTTACACCAGTAGGTAGTGGAAATGTCCTTATCCTTTCCTTGCGCTTGGGTGTGTTTTGTGTCTATGCATCAGCCACTGAACCCAGCAAACCTTTAATGCTGCATTTCTGAAGACAGACAGGAGGTCTTGCATTATTTAAATGCAGAAATTCTATAACACAAAGCTGCAAAGTCTTCACCTTTTACCAAAATTGAGTCAAGAAGACTGTTTGGTGCAGGGAAGGCACAGAGCATGTCCTAGGGGGAATTGGAATAGAATCCAGTTACGGTTTATAATCCCAAAGAAGGATTAGAATCTTGCAGTATATTGAGCTCATTCAGAAAAATAAAGCAAATACAATTGGGCTTCAGAACTGAGCCCAAAGTTGTGTTTCGTTGAGAAAGTAGCAGGGATATCAGATTTATGGAGATTTATTTGTGAGGTCTGCTTGAGGATTCAGTCTGGGTAAAGTCTTTCAGTCTCTGCTTCCCTTTCCTGACTGAAAATCACATCCAGGTAACAGCAATGTTTCCGTAATACATATACAGCCTGGATTTATTCTGTGTAAATAAGGAGGATGTGCCCAATGCCCTTAACAGTGTCTTCTGATGGTGAATTCACCAACAGATCCTAAAGGAATGTTGAGGTCTTTGGTCCAAAGCAGTGCCCCCTGTTCTCATAAAGGCATTTTAGAGTTTACATCAAAGTAGTCTGAAAGCTGTAT